>OX463857.1:32393408-32497169 GCA_949825065.1 Odontocerum albicorne
TACAATCATACCTAACATTGATAACAAGTAGATACTTGCCAGACATAGCAAAGCGATGCGAGGTCACCGTTCTAACTAGTGGACTTTACAAAGCCCAAAAAGTCTTTTATTAGTGTTTAATTATCCTAGTTTTCTTGTTTTTTAAGTAGTGCATTGAGCTACTGAAGCTCATAACTCACACACATAATATTCTATTCTTCTAAGTAGCCTACAACTGTATTATGAATTTGAGTTTTAAATAAAAATCTTGATTTTATCTCGCTTTTTTTCGTCATCAATATTTATATAACTACAGGGAAAATTTATGTTGCGATTCTAGGAAAATTTTGAGATCCTGTTTACTTAATATTTGGTTTTTCTCACTAGAAAGTCTGCCGACCCTGGGTTAGACATTAGAAGCTCGTAGAAAATATAAAACCTAAATACTGAAACATTCCCATCCTAACAAATACTTTAATTCCCATCCTAACAAATACCTTAATTCCCATCCTAACAAATACCTTAATTCCCATCCTAACAAATACCTAAATTCTCATCCTAACAAATACTTAAATTCCCATCCTAATAAATACTTAAATCTCAAGCTATCACATTTCATACATGTTTTCACTCTAAAACATTTTACCGACTGAATATTTTTGCAAAATCAAATACGTAACTAACTCCATTTGTCACATCTAAGTGCTTTATAAAAAGTAAAATGAAGTATATTGAATTGATATATATATATATGTACATATAAGGGGTATAAGAAAAAGTCAATATTCGAGGAAAATATATTTTCACGTATCATTCTCATGTCCTCGTTTGTTGATTAAGCCAAAAAATGTTTTGAAAACGTCTTTACTGCAAAAATACTAAATTATGGAAATATACGAGTAGAGTCTATTTTATTTTTCTTGATCTATATCCTGGTTACAATTCTCAATATATATTTTTTTCTTATCAAATTATATTATATCTTATTAAGGTTATAAAATGAATTACATTTCTATTCACTGAAATAAGAAGAAAAGGATTTGAGGATGAATATTGCTAAATCCACAGTCACGGTAATCAAAATGGGTTATTGGAAAAGTAAATGCAATATTTTGTTTGAATATTGAAAAGGTTTAACCCTGAGAGCGCTACGAGAAAAAAATATAATTGTCTATCTAGTGCTGAGATATATTTACGATTCGGACGTTCGTGATAAATATTTATTTTAAACAACAAAAAAACAAAAAAAATATATTTTTACAACATAAATATATTTTAGAATATGTACCCTTGTATTCTAAATGAAGGATATTCATTTAGAATACAAGGATAGAACAAACTTCTTCCACTGCTATAGCAGTGTGCCGATCTCTCAGAGTTAAAGAAAAGTAAACGCGATGCTTTGGTGAACGTAGAAAGATATATTTTTGAAACAGAATTATTTAACACTTATATATAAAAAAATCTACATTATAAACTTATATTAAAGTGTAAGGTCTGTCTGTTTTGCTTTACAAACTCACCATATAACAGTTTGGAAATGCCTTTGTAAAGCGAAACAGGCGTTTGGACATGTTGAACTGAATTAACAAGTTTGCAATGCAAACATGAGTGGGCATTGTGATATGGGTGGCCGATAAAAGATAGGACAAGTTTATAAGTTATATTATATATTTAAAATTTATATTAAAAGGCCGAGAAAAGATGGGCAATTTTAAAATACGGTTATGAGTCAGAAAACCAGGAATAACTACATGAGTAGATGCACAGATGTGAATGAGACGAAGTATACCACGCACGAGATAATTCATCTGTTGAGATTGAATAATTCTTGTTTTCATTAAAATAAAAAAGGCCTAACAAAACCACCCTCACTATATTCCCTCGATAAAATCAAAGGGCAGAACAAAACGGGATCAATCCGACATTTTCATCCCTGTTGTTTTAACTGGGGTGCAAATTTCAACATAAACGTTAAATGCAAATTAACTGTAACATGATTATTCACCAAAAACAACAGTATTTATCTGTTTACCTTCGTATCCCACTACATTAACCCTTTAAATCAGAGCGAACGAAATTAATTACGATTATTAAATAAAGGAAAGTTAGAATATTCATATTTAATGATCGGTTTAAATCCTGAGTTATATCCATATAAAATATAATTTGGTATTTTTCACAATTCCTTTACAGTGCTTTTATGTAGATATTTTCGAAAGAAGAGTTTTTAAAGATATGAGTATGTTTAAATAGTGACGGGAGTTCTTTGTGATCCGAAAATGCCAGTAAAAAAAAAGGAAAAGTATACCAAACGATTGTCAGACCCGCACTCATCTATGGCTCCGAATGCTGGACGATGTATAACTTTTACTCTATGCAACTAGAAACATCTGAAATGTGCATGCTAAGATGGTCAGTTGGTGTGTCCCTAAGAGACAAAATAAAAAGCTCACGCATTCGTGGAAGCCTGGGTGTTACAGACATCAACAGCAAGATGGAGGAGAGGCGATTGATATGGTATGGGCACGTCGGACGCAGAGCACCCGATCACATTGTGAACCAGACAATCTCCATGGATCTTCCTGGAATAACAACCAGAGGAAGAACAAATAATTCATGGGAGGTGGAAAAAAATAACTTGATGCGGAGGCACGGCCTGGGAGACGTAGTCCGGGACAGAAGAGCATACAACCTGAGGACGAGGAGAGCTGACCTTAACAGTCTTTGCAGACAATGAGTTGGGATGGAGCCAGGGAGAAGAAAGAAAAGTATGTTTAAATAGTATTTTTAGAGTTTTAGCGTTAACACTTTGGATATTTACGTTTATTAATCAGTTAGTTCGGAATACTCCTGAAGGTGAGTCGTGTATGACTTGAAATTAGTTGGGTTTAACATGTATGTATTTCCAAAGAGATTGAAAAGTGTTTCAATTTTTTTTATTTTATTCGAAAAAATATCTTTAAAGATTTTCACAATTGTTTTCTACTAGTTTGAAACTGTTTTCTACTGTTTTCTACTAGTTTTTCCGAATTGTTGCCGTGTTGAGTTGATTTGAATTATAGCCGACGTTTTGGTAATTTTTTTTGACTTTACCCCGATGTAAAAGCTGCGGCGCTTTCAAAAGGTCAGACACTATTCAAGTTACTTTTCAACGCGGCAACAACTCGGAAAAATATTTTCAAGTAAGAGTTTTCAAACTTTCTATATTATTTACCTTCCAGCCCTTTTGAGAAAGTCTTTATATAGCATGCGGTAGTGCTGTCACTCTAAAAGACTTTTAGACTGTTCACAAGTAGTATTCCCTTCAAAAAGGTGGTTTCTAATATAATATTCAGCCTATTACCTCCCAAAAAGGTGGTTTGTAATATAATATTCAGCCTATTACCTACAATATTCATAATTGTGAGGTTAAGTATGGAACTCAACTTTGGATTTAGTCGTTCTTTAAAAAACAGCACAATGAAAACACTTGTTAGAAATTATCCTTGCCTACAACAAAACGCTGTACATATCATGGCTCACCAAAAATGTTGATGATTCCATCCTCATGGTGTTGCAAGTTGAAGACTCTCTTCTCCAGCTGCACAAAACGCACAGTATATTATTTAATGAAAATATATACGACACTCTATTACGATAAACCATCCTTCGTGATGAATTATGATTGTCAAACATTTTGTAGACGGAAGATGTCTGTGCATCTGTTGGTTAATAGTATGCAAGCTATTGCACTTTAGCAAGCACACACTATTGACAGATAAAATCAAAAGTCTACTAACGTAAGTTCTTGCAACTAACCAGCTCATCTTAGATAAACTTTACTGTTTCAATCAATGATATATTTTACAAAAAAATATGATATATATTCGTTAAAATGTTAGTAAGAAAACAAACAAATGGCTGATGTTTATAATTAAATGGTAGAACTGGAGAAAAGGAATTATTTTAAGGATAATAAAGGAAGTCAAAGGAAAATTATGATAAAGAATATAATAGAGTAAAACAATTGAGACGGAAACTGAAAACACCAAGTGGCTTTGGAATAGTTTACAAAGTGTTTGTGGTTTTAATCGAATTTATATTTGCTTGTCACTAAATTCAAATTATTCTAGATTGTATTTAAAAAAAAATACAGAAAAACACTTGTATTTACAAATTTGATACTAAAACAGAAAAAAAATTCGTGAATTTCTTCCACCAGCCTTTAGCCGTCGGATACTGAATCCGATAAGACAATCTCCTTTATTGCGGTTTCCTTGTTTTTCATCAATTTATATCGTAAACTAAAAATATACAAGTACCCGGTAAGTAAGTAATACACATCGGCCTTAAGAAACTGACTGTCGGCCACAAACCGCTAACTTCGGCTTTGTAGAGCGTCGTCTCTGTAGCACGATGCGCTAACAGTCTTGCAACGGAACACGTGTATGAATGATAGAGACGACGCTCTACAAAGCTAACGTTTGCCAATTATGGCCGACAGTCTCTTTGTTAAGTCCGATGTATATTACTTACCGCCGGGTACTGTACGTTTATTATTTAAAAATTTATAAAGAGTCAAATAATGAAAGGGCTGAACAATGTATCCATTTAAAGATGAATGATGTTCTAAATGTGTTATTTCCATCTGTGTTTATCTGATATGTTGAAATGTCTTTGAGGTATCCCATTTCGTGTGTAAAGAGATAATATATCGAATCTAAGTTAAAACAATCGTTCTCCTACTGCGTAAACTTTTCAGGGAAATAGAACAGGTGCTATTGTTATATCGGAAACCTTATACGTACAGTGTGGTTATGCACGCTTTCAGAGGTATACGGCCGCACGGTTACGCACTAGACTTTCGTGCAGAAGGTCGGTTCGAACCCCGCGCTATGCTACTGCCCTCGAATGATGCAGACATTTTTTCCGCCTAGTATTCAAGGATAAAATGATATCTATGACTTCGGTCATATATAGTCTTTTAAAAAGAGGAAGTAACACGCTGGTGTACTACGATAGGCTCACTTCGATGTGTCATCGGAGCACACCCGCGTGTTATTTCCTCTTTTTGAAAGAATATATAACATATGACATATATTCTTCAATATATCATTTTATCAATCGCTTCAATTAATTAAATTTGAAATCAAAAGTGATAATAATTGAAATATAATTGCTGAAAACATGGAAAAAAAATCGGCCGACGTTCACAAAACGGGCGAAGAGACCCCCTCAAACGGATGCCCGGGAGCTACCGAAGCGAGCGAACTGAGATTATATTTCTTGCGGTCCCATAAAACGAAGTAGAGCCAGAGTGAGACGTGAATAGCGTCACTTCCTCATCCATAACGGTTTTTTTAGAATGAATATACTTACGTCATACACTTGCGCACGTTTGATTGTATTGGTGAATTTATTCACGATTTTCACAAAATATCTCTCATGTGGCCGAAATGCTAATTATTATTAATATTTTTTTTTTTCATTCAACGCGTAAATGTATTATGGAGGAATACCAAAAATCTGAACTCAGTATTTATTTTATTCATAGAGATATTCAAGTGTTTAGAAGCAATGTGTACTAGTTACACATCACAGGGAAGGAAGGGTTAACAACTGCGGTTCAAAATATATTCTAGTTGGCCGACACTTAACGACCTCCGTAGATTAGTTTAAAAAAATCTATTTTCCATCCCAATGGCTGCATGTTTGATTTCTATTGGAACCCAGATTTGTTAAAAATAATTCCTGTGTGGTTTTTTACTGAATGCTTCATTAACATATTTTCGGTTTCATCATTTAAAACTTAGGCGTTTACACTGTAGAGGTTCATAGAAGTTTGAATTAATTTAGTAAAATATTGTTTATTCCACTAAATATGTATATTACGTGGAATAAACAGTGTTTACTAAACAAATTATAATGTTTTTTTAGTTGGTTGAAAAAGATGTCAAAGTGGCAATAAGCTCGGTCCACTGTATTATCATCCAAAATTATAGGTATCCATATATCCCCGAATACTATGCGAAAAATAATAACTTTGTCATGCGAGGGGATTAGTACAGCGCATGATTTGAATCGGCGACCTTCCGTACGTTACCGCGAAGTCCAGTACGTTACCGCGCGGCCATACACCTCACACTGTATAGAAAGTATATTATTTGTAATTTGTTTTATCAAACACTGTTTATTCCACTTTTTGTAACGGTATAACCCCACTGGTTTAAAAGGCTTTCACCTCATCATCAGGGGAGCACGCACAATACTGAATCATGTTTGAACTGGTACCGAGATACACTCTTTTAACGGTAAACATTTGAGTTGGGCACTGAGGGCTGGGAAAGGCATGGGACGACCTCGGCGAGCAGCAACTGAAGAATATTTACCCTTAAAGACGTGTATCTCGGTACCAGCTCGAACAGAATTCTGTCTTGTTTGTGCTCCCCTGAAGATAAGGTGAAAGCATTGAAACCGGTAGGTCTATACCGTTACAAAAAGTGGAATAAACAGTCTTTGATAAAACAAATTACAATGTCTTAAACTCTTTGACGGGCATAAGCAGAAATCGGTTGCATATGCGACCACCCTTATGGTTATACTTATATGGATTCATTTTCTTAATGAAACGTTTTTAAGTAACACAAATGTCAAATTGGCAAATGTAGTGGACGGGCAGAGGTCTTATTAAAGACGAATCGTCGTGAAGTTGGCTGCATGTTCAGTAGCAACGATCTAAACATCCAGTCAATTTATTGTCAAATATGTAAATAGGTATTATAAGTAAATCACAATTCATTATATCTCATAATAAAATTGTATTTCTTATTACAACCTTAACTTAGATATTATTACCTAAACATTCATTGGTCCCTTGTGCGACCACTGACATGACCCCTGAAATGGGCACAGGTCTCATATGTGACCGCCTCATTTCCAAAATAAAAATATTTTAAAACATATTTTCGAAGAAATAAAGTTGATTTGATACACATGATAATGATTTATTCAACAAAAAACTCAATATCTCAAAAATAAAAACTTGCCCTATAAAGGGTTAAAGACGTGTATCTTGGTACCAATTCGAACATAATTCAGTATTGTTTATGCTCCCCTGAAGATGAAGTAAAAGCCTTGAAACCGGTAGGGTTATACCGTTACAAAAAGTGGAATAAACAGTGTTTGATAAAACAAATTACAATGTCTTTAAACCTCCACAATGTTAATGCCTTAACTGTAAATAAAATATAGAGTATATTATGTTACTAACCAAACAAGACTTTCTAAACATTTGTAGATACGTACTCAACGGAATGACTGCCTCCACCACCTTCCTATTTTACACTGAGCCTAGTCTTTTGTAAAATGTTTTTAATCTATCAATAAGAGTGGATTTCAATACCTAGTTACAGCGCTCTTAAAAAAGAGTCAGATGACTAAACAGCGCTGTATAAAATACACTTTTATTACCGTGAGGTGCATGGCCGAGCGTTTTTTTTTGTGCAGTTTAAAGGAACAACAAAGGTAATTTCACTCCGTGACTCGTGGAATCTCATTCTTGTGGTAAAATTTGATAAAATTGTTGGTCATGTACGAAAATTACCTTTCGAATTTCATGTTCTTACGAAATCAGCAAATTGCACAAACAATCCATGTTTTTTTGCTTAAATGAACCCATTTTTTTTTTTAAGAAAATATGCTTCAGCAGTTTGAGCTCCTCACGAGAACTTATATAACCGTGGCCTGGTGGTAAGACACTTGTCTGCCGATCCGGATGTTGCGGGTTCGATCCCCGCTGGAACCCAGTTTTTTTTTTAAATAGGATTCCAGTCTGGTTAACACTCAGGGCCTATAAAAACATATTTTTGGTTGGTTGGAAGAGATTGCCACACGGCAATTTACTCGCCAGGTTAAAAAAAATAAGAATACAATAGAACATTTTTTTTTTAAATCCATCAGATATTTATTGTCGTCATCGTCGTTGCTAAGTCTCGTAATTGAGGATTCCCTCGTCGTTCCAACGACAATTCAGTTGAAAAGCGAAGCTGTGCCTTGGAATTTTCTTCTTTTTCTTATTTTTATCTTCTCTATAAGTAAGTGAGTCGTTGCACACCAGGTAACTCACCGGCCACACCTCTGTATTGGATCCGATGATACACCTGAAGTGAGACAATCGGAGCACACATGTATTTTTTCCCGTTTATTTTTTAAATAATATAGGTAGATATGTCCAAAGTCATAGATATCCTTATACCTCCGAAAACTATGTAGGTGGAAAAATGCCTGTGTCGTTCGAAGAGGGTTGTACAGAGCGAAGTTTGAACCGGCGACCTTCTGTACGTAAGTCCAGTGCGTTACCGGTGGCCCAGCCATCCACCTTGCTATTCACACCTTGCATCCACAGTACAGAGCAAAGGGTACCCAAAAAATGAGCAATATGTCGAACTTTTCTCGGTGTAAAAATCCATCGTAATATTCCTACTGAAGGTTCTTCAAGGTAGTTTTGACTGTTTCACTATACTAGAAGACTTAAGTTCAAATTACCCCGATAAATATAGCCGTGCAAGGAATCACCCTCTGTCCTATAATACAAACCAACTTACAGAACGAATATCATGGCTAAACACTTCGTCACTCGTGGCAAAGAGATATTGAACCAATTAAGTGACATTGTGGATATATTCTCGATACCACTTAGCAGCATGAGAAGAACCCTGCTGTTATTTTTTTCTTAACAACTAGTTTTACACCCTATTTGTGTAACAGGAGAAAACATTTTGATTGTTGTATATATCCTTTTTTATTTAATTGGTAACAGCTGTTTCGTCATGCATCGGCCTTCTTAAACTGAGTTTGACAAGACTATTTGTTCACATTTATACAGAAGTCACTTTTTTTAATTTAATAGAATATTGAAATATCAAAGCGTTTAACTTTTATTTTCCTAAAAAAAAAGAAGTAATATGAATTGAATACCGACAGTTTTGACAATTTTAGTCGATTTATTTGAGAAATAATCGAAATTATTTTAAATAAAATTAAACGTTTCTCAGAATGGTACCTTTAAAAATTAAATATCATTGACACACGCAAAAGCGAATACATGAATACCTCACCTCCTTGACGTAGTTGGTAAGATGCCTGTCCCTAAACTCGGGGGTCGTGGGATCGATTCCCGTCGGTACTCATATAAAAAGTGTTTCAGTTTCGTTTTAGCTTAACACCTCGTTAACAACTTTCTGATATACTGGAACTAATTCCCATATGTCAAATCAACTTAAAGATTGCACTATATGCAACGAAATTGTAATACATCACAGTAAAATACCTTCTTTACACCTAGCATTAACACTAAAGAAATGGTATTTTTATTTGGCAAATCAAATAATTTTTTTGCTAGGTGCCTGAAGTAACAAAGGGTTTGTGGGTAGATGGGGCTAGAAGTCTAGGAAGCTAGAAGACTAGGCATTTGGCAGGCTGTACGAAGAACAATCTAGCAGGAACTGGAGGCCAGGGTCGGCAGCTGTAGGGATTTCACAGATGGGTACACACAGAGCGAACGTAACACCGCGGATACAAAAACCACGCAGTTTTTTGAGCGCCTAGTTTATCAACTTCATTGAATTTTATCACAGCTTCTCGATTATTATTTTTTTAACTGTAGTTTAATCAGATCAACACTTTTTTTAAGGCGTAAAAAGTAACTTGAAAACTTATTAGAATTATTTTAGAGTTTATATCACGAGTGGGCGACGAAGGACTCACTATATAAATATATTTTTATACCAAAATGTGCAATACTAATTATAAAATTAACTCTTCTATAATTCGTATGCAAAGACTTGGAAATGAGTTTTGCAACAATTTATATATTTTTAATATACCATAAGTATATAAAGTGTTCGCCAGAATATCACAACAATATTTAGAAATAGCTTCTAGCTCGGTGCTCTCCTTTATTATTATAAATAACCCAGTATAAACAAAACATTAAGGACAATATTTTGCCTCTGGAGTTGAGTAACCCTGCATCAACATGTGGAAGGTTTCGATGCTGCAAACCAACTTGCATCTCGTTCTACAAGTGAGTCCATGTTTTTTCTATGTCCATAAAACTTTCGAAAGATCAAATTTTTCTTGTTCTCTGTAAGCGTTGTTCCACTGAAAACAAATCTAAGTTCTTTACCACTATAAAATAAGTCTTCAACAATTACGTAAGTCTACTTGGTAACATTTGGTTATATTTTGTGATATACATACATACTCGTATATTGAACATAAATATGCATATTAATATTAAATAATTTTAAACAATGACTGTAATTTATTATTACTTCTGTTTTTTGTATCTCCTGTACATGTTAGTTTAAAACAAAATTTTGTAATTTTTGTCAATAATTTTAAGTACTTGTATACCTTGTCATATGTTCATTTGTATATCAAATATGATACACTGTTGTGTCGTTAATTAAATAAATAAATAAAATATTTAAAGAAAAGACGTGCGGGAGTCGTGCTAAAGGGATATTTAATAAAGTTACTTATAATAGAAATAGAAAAAACTGTATGACATGATGTACATATATGAAAGGCTGCAACATAAAGACAAGTACAACATTGATTATTTTCTTCCACCCGTCCATAAGACAAGAAAAAATATATTTACTTGTGTCATTATTGACGAGATATTACCAGTGTCGGAAACAATTACTGTTCATTTTTGGTCACCTCACCATACAGATACATTCGTGAGTGTTTGTGCATATGTGTGTTCGTATGTGCTGATAAGTGTGCAAATACACGTTAGGGTATATTTGATGTTGGTTTATTGTGCATTCGTTTAATTTTTTTTACTTTGCATGTCAATGTTCTCTGTTGATCTAGTAAATTAGGGCAATTCAAAATAAATAAAAGCATAAATAATTAAATAAATAATCTTTATATCAGTGTCAGAAGTTGTTAACAAGAGGTTTCAAGGAGTTGTTAACAAGGAGTTGAAATATACTTTCGCCACTTAAGCACGTAAAAAAAAGAGTCATTTTAGTGCCAGTTGGAAGTCTTAACTCGAAAATTAATTTTTTTGTAGTTTTGCCACTATGATTCTTAACAGGTGATATGATAGTTACGTCAAAAACTTAGTGCTTAACTTCTGCATAATATCACAGTCATGGGTTTTGAATCGAAGTACTCGTATCTGATTAATATCAACATCAACATTGATAGTGGGTGAGATACAGTATTCCAGTTTTGTATCAATTCAAATTATACTAAGCGCACAGCTTGCTTTTCAATAGAATAGGTGGAAGGCGCAAATCTGTGTTTTTAAAGGGTTTGGTTAAAGCTCATTCTATTTGTAATGATTGCACATTCAATGCCCAGATATGTTAGTCTCCCTGTGCAGAAAGGGCGAAATCGTCAGCGTAAACAAAGAATTTTGTATGTTTGAAAATATTTAGGTCCAGTACTGTCCTTAGGTAGTCGGTTTTCTTGATTGCGCCATCAACTTTTTTAATACCAGCATGGTTATCTTTATCTTACTATCTTGGGTCACTCATCCATAGCGATGGAGGATGTGCAGCAGATGTAACACATATAATTAGATGGATGAAGTTTAGATCAATGACGGGAGTTCTATGTGATTGTCAGACTCGCACTCCTCTATGGCGATTGTCGATTGTCAGACTCGCACTCCTCTATGGCTCCGAATGCTGGACGATGTATAACTCTTACTCTAGGCAACTAGAAACGGCTGAAATGCGCATGCTAAGATGGTCAACTGGTGTGTCCCTAAGAGACAAAATAAAAAGCTCACGCATTCGTGGAAGCCTAGATGTTACAGACATCAACAGCAAGATGGAGAAGAGGCGATTGAGATGGTATGGGCACGTTGAACGCAGAGCACCCGATCACATTGTGAACCAGGCAATCTCCATGGATCTTCCGCGAATAACAACCAGAGGAAGAGCAAAGAATTCATGGGTGGTGCAAAAAGATAACCTGATGCAGAGGCACGGCCTGGGGGACGTAGTCCGGGACAGAAGAGCATACAACCTGAGGACGAGGAGAGCTGACCCCAGCAGTCTTCGCAGACAGTGAGTTGGGATGGAGCCAGGGAGAAGAAGATGGTTATCTTTATCTTGTTAAGCTTGGAAAATTGTACTCAAAACACTTAGCAAGTTCTTATACAACGAGATGCATCGTCTTTTTCAGCCTCGTTTGCCATTTATGGATCCCTGAATGGTCGGTAGCGTTATAATACTACTTCTTCTTCTTCCTGGCACTGTCCCAACTCATTGCCTAGGTAGGCTGTTGGGGTCGGCTCTTCTCGTTCATAGGCTGCATGTTCTTTGGTTCTTGGTGTCGCCTTCATCTACGCTGTTTTTCTGCAGGATTTTGGAGTATTGAGTTATCCAGGAGTTCTTTGCTCTTTCTCTGGACAGCTGTCGAGGAAGATCCACAGACATTGCCTGATTTACAGTATGGTCTGGTAGTATCCGTCTTATGTGCTCGTACCATCTCAGATGTCGCTCTTCCACCTTACTGTTTGTCAATGACCCAAGGCTATCACGTATGCGTGAGCTCTTAATTCTATATTTTAGTGATACTCCTGCCGACAACCTAAGCATTCGAATTTCTGCTGTACCTAAGCATTCGCATTTCTGCTGTATAATAGTATGTAAATAAAGAAACGTGTAAGTTGTTAGAAAGATTAGTTTCCTGTTGAAAAAACTCTCTAGTATTCCAAAAAAGGAAATAAATAAATGTATATTGGGGGAACTGATAATACCACTTTTATTGTTTTAATGTTTTTTAGCAGTATATTAAAAAAAGTATTCTTATAAAAAAATCCAACGGTAAACATCAAATTATCCGACACCAGCCTCGTTTTTCCTCCGAGTGTTTCAATTAAGGTGGCGTTGAGACGAAAGAACTATGCCTGCGAGGGAAGTCAGGGTGATTACCCATCGATAAATAAATAAATAAATAAACGATCAGTTCGAGAAACGTGTATTTAGGGGGGAGGATATTTTGTTTGCTGTCGGTTGCGGAAAAAATATCAAAAATCTCTCGCCGAAAATTTATAGAAATGAGATGGCGAGAATTCTTTAAGGGTGGGTAAGGTTTGAGAAAAGGTCGAAGAGGTAGCGTAAAATACAACGTATAAGGTACAAATTACAAAAAAATCTTTAAAAAACTTCTAATATAATGTTAACTGCAATGGTTACGTAAAAAAGTTCAAATATTTTCTTTCACATATTTAAAAGTATATAGTTCATTTTTCAAGCTAATATAACTTATGGTATATAAAAAAATGGATAAGTAAATCGAAGTTTTTTTCACGATTCGAGTCTTGTTTGTGCTCCACTGATTATGAGGTGAAAGTCTTGAAACCGGTAGGGTTATACCGTTACCAAAAGTGGAATAAACAGTGTTTGATAAAACCAATAACAATGTATTTAAACCTCCACAATCTTAATGCCTTAACTTTAAACAATATATCATTTT
Organism: Odontocerum albicorne; assembly: GCA_949825065.1. Taxonomy (NCBI): domain Eukaryota; kingdom Metazoa; phylum Arthropoda; class Insecta; order Trichoptera; family Odontoceridae; genus Odontocerum; species Odontocerum albicorne. Next base: position 32,406,876 of record OX463857.1, read on the forward strand.
AATTACTTTCGGAATAGCATACATTGAGTATACTCCGTATACCTGGTTGCCTTACACAGCCCTTCTTTCTACGCCCCTCTTAACTCGTCCAGCACACTTACTATATACATACGGCCCAAATAAAAAAAAACTCTTGAAACTTTATATACAACATACGATTGTCAAATATTAACTGACAAATGACAGCCAAATCAAAATGGCGGCCAAGCGAAATTGGCCTGGAACATAAAACGCACCCTGTATTTACAACCAAATGTAAGAAAAACGTGTTCTATTTCTTAACATAGCAACAGTATAGGGTAAGTGAGAGCGATGTGTAAATCTTATAATTGTGTGTTAATTATATAAATATAAATATTATATTTATATTTTTCTGCTAAACAATTTGTCTTTAATAAATATATCATTTTTATGTTGTCTCAAAGTAATGCCGAGAAATGACAGCTGTCTATGTAATATAATATTCTTTGACATATTTTGTAAAAAAAATTGACTATTACATTAATATATTATAATAATATTTAAACTGTAACTGTGATAACATCTAATTTTACACGCGGACGTAAACACAACCGATTAATTAGACGTGTCAGTGTATTTTTTAACAATAGAAAAATCCGAATATCGTGCAGGGATTAAATTCTTTGTTTTGGAAGGTTTATCGGCTACTGAGATCCATGCAAAGATAGTGAAAGTATTAAATGAGTCTTCTCCTTCATTTACAACCGTTCACCGATGGGTTTTGGAGTTTAAGCGTGGCCGTACAAGCGTTGAAGACGATCCACGCTCAGGACGTCCAAAAAGTGCATCAACACCAGAAATCATAGCGAAAATACAGGATATGGTTTTGGAAGATCATCGATCGACTGTGGATGTGATAGCTGACACCATAGGCATCTCACATGGAACAACATGGCATATTTTGGCTGAAGTTTTGGGTTTCAAAAAACTGTGTGCACAATGGGTGCCGCAGTTGCTAACAATGCAACAAAAACACGTTCGAATGCGACTTTCTGAGCAACATTTGGAGCAATTTCGAAAGGATAAAAATGATTTTCTGCGTCGATTCATCACTATGAATGAGACTTGGGTCTACCACCATGATCTTGAATCAAAACAAGAGGCTAAGAAGTGGTGTGAACCAGGTACTTTGGCTCCAAAGCGAGTTCGTGTCCAGAAATCGGCCAAGAAGGTGTTAGCGTCAGTTTTCTGGGATGCAAAAGGAATTTTATTGATAGATTATCTCCAAACTGGTAAGACAATCAACTCTGATTATTATTGTGACCGTTTGGACCAGTTGGATGAAAAAATTGTGAAAAAAGACCCGGTTTGCAGAAGAAAAAAATAATTTTTCATCAAGACAATGCACTTGCTTACACAGCTCAAAAAACCATTGCAAAAATCAGTGAATTGGGGTATGAATTGTTGCAGCATCCACCCTATTCGCCAGATTTAGCTCCCTCTGACTTCTGGCTGTTCTCACGCCTCAAAAAATTCCTTCGTGGAAAACATTTTTCATCAAACAAAGAGGATATAGCCGTCGTAGAGGAGTATTTTGCAGGCCTTCCAGAAAGTCACTTCCGTGATGGGACAACAAAGTTGGAAGATCGTTGGACCAAGTGTATTGATCTTATGGGAGACTATACTGAGCAATAAAAGTGATTTCCCCCCAAAAAAAATGTATTTTCATTTCCGCTTTCAAAACTTTCTGACTAACCTAGTAGTATCAATTGATATAAATATTAACAGCGTTCATGCTGCTTGTATAAACTGAAGTCTCGAGTAAATTTTTTTGACCTACCTTTGACTTAGTGTCCAAATAGGCACTTTCGAATATCTCTCAGGGACTTAAAAATAACTTTTTTAATGACACTAAGGATTATTGTATTTATTTATATCTATTTTTTTATTTTTTTTCCTACTGGAGGAGGTCAGTGAATTTTAATATCTTTGATTACAAAAGTAGTTTGTTTTTAATTTATAGTTTCATGATTGATACTTTGTATCTGTATTTTTTTAATTTTATTTCAATTTGATATCAAATTTATAAATTGACAACTTAGGACATCGGTTATTGCATAATTTTTGTATGAATACATCTGTATTCTCCTTTTAAATTCATGGCAAGATTGACGCCCGGTTTGGTGCAGTGCAGACTGTCCGCTTTGGACGGCCTCCCAATGTGTTGGTGACTTTAATAGTTAAATTGTATAAAGTACAAAAAAAATATCTACGATATGTCTATATGAGAAAGTTCGGTGTCTATACATGTTTCTGCTGGGCATGCTCGGGTATAACTCCTTGAGCGTAAGAAGAGATCCGCGTCTCCTAGTATACGTTGTCAAACTCGTTCGAGGAGTTGTGAGCTGTCCAGTATTCTACAAAGATTAGTGTTAAATGTTCCTAACAATTACACTAGACTGCGCCGGCAAGAACTGTTCTCAATAACATACGCAAGAACGGGTCTTCCAGCCGCTATGCCTGTTGGAAGGGCCTTAACTCTTTTGAACGGGACTTCTTCGGATATTGACATATTTCATATCACATTACCAAAAGCATAAGTAAATTTTTGTCTAAGATTGAGCGCGTTAGAAAGCACTCATCAACGTACTTAAGTGACTCTGAATATATGTGTATCATATGTTTATGTGTATATATGTATGCATATACATTATTTTTTATTTCATATAATTCTTTATTTTTTTTTATTCTGTGTAATTTTTCTTTATTTTTAATATGTCTTGTATTTTTCAAAGTAATTGGGCTAAGCGTGTTTTGAAAAAAATATTGTGAGATTGTGTTTTTGCATTCTTGTTGTTGTTTGTTGTTTTTTTTGTTGCGCTCGGTTATTTGCATTTATTTTCATTAAATTTATTTTTAATTTCTTTTATTTTATATATTATGTCTTTTGTAAAGTATAAAGTACTGACAAAAGTTTTTAGTGTTATTACTAATTGTTATTATAAATTATGCTGTACAGTTTATAAATAAACTGTTACATTCCTGCCCATGGTCGTGAAATGTTATTATTTTGTAATAGAATATTTGTTTGTCAATATTTGACTTTTTCGTAATCCCAAGATCTGATACGTGCTCTTGAAGGTCGAGTATTGGAAATAAACAGTGTAGGTATATTTTACGTTTGGAATTTAGAGATATTTTATTCGTTCACGTTACGGTCGGGTATAAATTCAATATATTATGTGAGAGTCGAGCAGTAAACCTGAATTATTTTATTCGGCCTGAATCCCCCAAGATCAAGGGTATTACATTAGGCGAGAGAGGACAAATTTTAAATTTATTACGGAAATTTTCCAATGTATTTTGTGAAACAATAAAATTTCACAATTGTTTATGTTTGTTTTCAATTCGTGGTTATATTTTTTATAGTAAATGTACCTTTATATAGACACAAATATAAACATTTAATTTTAATACTGAACTTACTCTAACATGAATATATGAGGTGTCAAACTATAAGGATTAAGGTGAAATAAAGAATTTTGTGAAACTATAAGGATAAATGTGAAATTAAGAATGTTGTGAAACTATAAGGATTAATGTGAAATTAAGAATTTTGTGAAACTATAAGGATTAATGTGGAATTTAATAATATGAAGAAGAGTTTTTTTTTTCTATCTAGCTCAACTATTGAGCTTACAGAAGAAGTACGGAGGACATGTGACTTTTCAAGTCTACCAAAAACGTTACCAATTTCGAGATTTGCCTCACGAAAACTGTTGTACGGAAGAGGTTCTCCTTCTTGAAACGTTCTGTCAAAATATTAAGGATTGCCAAGTCTACTGAAGAGTATTTAACGTTTGTCTTTGCAGGACGTGCTGATGATTTTGATCGTTTGGTATTTAAATAAAATACGTCAGTTAGCAATGCGGAAAGAGAGAGTGAATGAATCAATGAATAATAATTAATGATGCTTTATTTATCGGTAAGTAAGTATTTATACATTTCAGAATGGGCGCGGGAGTGCGCTCGCAATATATTTTTATCTCGCTTCTGTGCGTGCAGAAATGGTCGATTGAAATATTGCTGACATCGCAAATAATATTGTGGGTAGACAATTTGTTGGCAAAAACGGCGAGACAGCGTGATGCGTTCTCTTTCTACTGTGGAATGTATCGTAAATAGTATTTGTGGGTAAACAATTTCAATGTTTTGGTATGCGACCTTTGGACATATCCGAAGGTCGTTTCGTCGGTCGTTGACCGTGTGTGACGACAATATTCAGCGACGACAGTAGTTCCTACAAGTACAAGTATTTGCAGCGCTTAGCTTTACGCTAGATTCGAAGATCTACAAAGATTATACAAAAATCCTGGAAATATCGAGGGATCAGATTGTTGATCGTCTTCAACACCACAACTCCAACTTTACGTTGAACCCTCCTCTATATCTTCAACCATCCAAGTCTTTTGAGTGTTAGAGATATGTAACACTTCCTCGTTCCACCCAAAATGAGACGTGTAGCCGCATTTAAAATTAATTGCAGTCTATTTAGTTGTGTCATAGCATTTTCACTAATCTTTTAATATAACTTCGAGAGATATACACTGATAACTAGGATTTTCATAAAATATTTAACTATAAATTGCTTTGTCATCCCACTAATTATATTAATCCCCACAACATGTGTTTTTTGCCTCCTATCCCGAGGCTCTCTTTAGGTGAAATGGTCCTGGTTTGTTATGGGAGCAGTGCTTACATATTTAACTGGGAATAAATTAATTTACTATGCATCACCAAAAAACAAAAGTAGGTACGTTATATTTATAGAACGATTTCAATTTAATTAAACCTTCCTTCCCTGTGATATGTAACTAATACACATTGCTTCTAAAAACTTTAATATCTCTATAAATATAATAAATGATGGGTTCAGATTTTAGGTATTCCTCCGTAATACATTTACGCATTGAATGAAAAAAATAATATTAATAATAATTAGCACTTATCGGCCACATCATAGATATTTTGTGAAAATCGGGAATAAATTCACCAATACTATTAAACGTGTGCCAGTGTGTGACGTAGGTATATTCATTCTAAAAAACCACTATGGGTGAGGAAGCGATGCTATTCACGTCTCACTCTCTCTAATTCGGTATATGGGAACGCAAGAAAAATAATCTCAGTTCGCTCGCTTCTCTCGCTTCAGTAGCTCTCAGGCATCTCTTTGAGATGGTCTCATCACCCGTTTTGTGAATGTCGGCCGATGTTTTTTTCAGGTTTTCAGCAAATAAATTTTAATTATTGTCACTTTGACTTCAAATTTAATTAATTTAAGTGATTGGCTATGAATATTCTTATTTTTTCGATTTTAAAGCGCTTATTTTTACATTTGTATTGAATGCACAGCACCGGAACGCGCGGATTTTTTAGCACAGGAAGGGAAAGGTTAAATTATTTGAAACATTTCTTCGAGTTTAACCATACCGGTGAACATGAAAATTGTAAAGCAGGTGTGAAAACCTCTTGCATTCTTTGTTAATTATTTTTGCTTATGGCTTTGCGTATATTTAATGCTTTTAGACTTATTGTTTTATGTAATTTTTGCTTTATATATTAAACTTTAATCTTCTTGTTTTTAAATTACGATTTGTTTCTATCATATGATTTGCTATTTCTGAAAAATTGTTATTAGATAGATAACGCTTTTGTTCTAGTGACTATGTTTCTTTATGTAATTTCAATATATGTAACAAATGTACTTTCAGAAGTAATAATTGTTCCCGTTGTTTTAAATTTGCCTGTTTTTTGTATCACTTGATTCATTTCGTGAGTGTTCTATCAAATAAATATATTTATTTGCCGCTTGAAAATGAAAAAGAGATGCAGTTAAAAACACCTGAACCGTTTTTATTTTAAAATCTAATTTTATCACATCAAAAACCTTTTGGGGCTAAAATGATTATCGAAATACCATTGAACATGAAAAACATTTTTTTATCGCAAATAAAAGGTGTTTTTGCGGAATTTGAATATAAATTACGTTTTGAAAACATATCGGGAACGCGAAACACATCGAACCTTTGTATTATGTACAAAAGAAATCCGCCCGCTTTGTTCACGAAAAATAATAAAATCCATTTTCTCAAGGCGCATTATTGCGACCGAAATCGGTCCAATGATATAGAATTTATTTTTAAGGAATAATGGGCATTGTACAGGAATTCCAATGGGATTAAAAGTGTTCACCGTAAATTAAATCATGGGTATTTTGCCGACAATAGAAACAACCTGTCATCTGTATACGGGATTTTGAATTAAAAAAATATCATGAATATGGTATGTGTTTTGACACCTCCCATGGGAAAGTTTTCTTGGTATTTATCCGAGGTTTGATTTTCGGCTAAACCCTTTCTGGTTTTAACTTATTTAGCTTACAAAATCAGCGGACTTTAAATATTAAGTTAGAGTTTTTAATTATAAACTCAATTATGATATATTTGAGATGGTAAAAAAGAGAAAAATATTCTTCAAGCGGTGCATCTGGGGGTGACAATAGCGAATTTATTTCTGTTTTTTTTTTTTAAATTTCATTTTACAAATGAATAAATCTTCAAAAAATATGGTGTGTATTGGGTGTCCTGGTGGAATGGAAGGCTAGTAAGGCTGTGATAAGAGCAGAATAAGGTGTGGGCTGATTATTATCCGATGCCCTCGCGATCAGACTCGCCCTTTATTGGTAAAGTGTATCTTGACAGAGAGGATGTAATAAGATGAGCCCAGAACTTTCGATATCTTCTCTCTTAAATGTTTTTTCTGCTATTTATGTACGATTTCGGAATGTATTTATTTACGTACACACTACGTTGCTATCAATAAACCTATATTTATTTATTTAGAATCAATGCAAGCGTAGCGCATAGAGATCTGATAAATTATAATAATGCTTAAAAGGATAACAAGTTATCGGATAAAGAATAACTGTTTGCTAGACTTGGATGTTATAATCTTAAGAATCAATTTTTTTTTAGATGGTTGGGTCACTTGGAAAAGTCTTATTTTAGGCCTGTTGGCCAGTTATGGTCCTGCATCATTATTTGTCTCTTGCGACGTCGACTGCCAGCTGTCTTTCCATCTTTTGGGAGGTCGTCCTGGAGGTCTGCTTGCTTGGGGGATACTGTCCCTGGCCATTCTTACGGTTCTTGTTTCCGCCATTCTGGATATGTGTTCGTTCCGTTCTTCTTCTCTGTCGTCCCCATCTGACAATATCTTCAACTTCGCACGTCCTTCGGATTTATATGTTTCGTACTCTATCACGAAGGGTTTTGCCAGCGATACTCCTGAGTACCTTCATTTCGCTGTTTCAAAGGGGATTTTTGGTTTTGATTATATATACAAATATATATATGTTTTAAAGAAATTAAGAGAGACGAATATATACGTTTTTAAATTTTTGGAAATACCTACCATATATCTGAGAATTTTAGTCAATGTAGGTAGCTAATATAATAACTATATTTTTTGTAAAAAAAACGGATATTTATGTTTCAATAGTGTGCATTTTTGACAAATACGTACGCATTTTTGCCCACTTTTAGCATAATTATGGTCAAATAATTAGTATTTTGTATGCTCGAAAGGTATTTATTTTTCCAAACAGTGCATTTATGGAAAATTTGTTGTAATTGTCGTCAACGTTGTGGTAATTAACAAATTTTCTAAATTCATACATTTTTGCCTTATTCTCACATAACGTTATTAAGAGATAAAATGGAGGAGTATTTTTGACAATATTTTGAAGATTTTGCAGAAAAATGTGCGATTTTACATGACATAAATAATTATTGAAAACGTTTTACGAGTGCGTTTGACAGAAATTTGATATTGTCGACCAGATAAACAGGTTTGACTCGTTCTTTTAAATATACGTATTTTTTTAAATAAACATTTCAATTTTATGATTTCAAAACATTCCATAATTTATTTTGACATGTTTTGTCAAGAATGATTGTGTCAAAACTTTGTTGTTTTTAAAAGATAGCATATTTACGGAAAGATTTTATTTTAAATAAATAAATAAAAATATTTTATACAAATATTTCTCAGAATTCAGCAAAATAAATCCAGAGGATTTTTATAAAGATACCTTTTGCATTCTTTGATTATTTATTACACTGCTTTCATGACAAACCGGGATCATTTCGCCTAAAGAAAGACTTAGAATAAGAGGTAGAAACACGTGTAGCGAAAGTTAATGTAATTAATATAATACCAAAATGATGTAGCGTCAAATATTTTGATAAAGAGTTCTTCTTCTTCATCTTATTTTAGGCCTGTTAGCCTGTTATGGTCCTGCATCATTGTTTGCCTCTTGAGACGTCGACTGTCAGCTGTCTTTCCATCTTTTAGGAGGTCGTCTTGGAGTTCTTCTTGCTTGGGGGATACTGCCCCTGGCCATTCTTACGGCTCTTGGTTCCGCCATTCTGGATACGTGTTCGTTCCAGAACCTTATTCTCTGTCGTCCCCATCTGACAATATCTTCAACTTCGCACGTCCTTCGGATTTCTGTGTTACGTACTCTATCACGAAGGGTTTTGCCAGCGATACTCCTGAGTACCTTCATTTTGCTGGTTCGAAGGAGATTTTTGGTTCTGAGAGTGTCGGCTCTGGACTCTATGCTGTATGTCATTATGGGGCGGACACAGGTCTTGTATAGTCTCACCTTGCTTTGGATGTTCATATGCATGTTTTTCCAGATAGTGTTCTTTAAACATCCGGAAATAGCTGCGGCCTTTTGTGATTGTTCAAGCACTTCGCCATAGAGTTAAACTTAATAAAGAGTTGCATAAAGTAAAAGCCGTAAACTTAAATAATTTTTTTTTTAAATCTAGATTTTTTTTATTCCATTTTGGTTAGATGCGTTTTAGCTAATTTCAAGCTAAAACATTTAAGAACTTAACTTGTGGGAACTGAAATAAAATTTGTCTTGGAATAATACATTCACAGTTCATTTGCCAGTGCAAGTTAAGAGCTAAACAGGCTTCGTGAATTATAACTTCTTGTAGCGATGAACTGGATTCACTAAATCCGATCTGGCATATTATTCGCTAAAGTTTTATTTGTTTTGCTCTATCTCGTTTTATCCCCCCCACCCCCCTATTCTATTTTCTGTTTCATACCAGGACCGGGCTTAGTTTGGGGTGGATCGAAAAAAGTTTTAATGGTTAAATTTATCGAGAGGCCATCAATTTGTCGATAGAAGTTTCGTGTTACGCACAAAACCAATATGGTTGTATTCGCCGCAGATATAGGATGAATTTTTGCATTTGTGCAGTTTCCATTTCTGTTTTTTTTTTCAAACGTTTATTTTCACATTTAAACGTTTGTATGCCAAAAATACAATCTAAAAATCTGAAGGAATTTACCATTTTGTATCAACATTCTGGCTTTTATTTTGTGGAACTAAATGACATAATATTTTGTAATAAGTTACAAAATAATTCTAATATTTACATCAACCCCCGCGACGTTTATTACGAGAACAATATTGATCTTTAAGTCGTAATTATGTTACGTTTCATGTGGTTTATTAACCCAAATGAAAAAAGGTAACTGTTTCATTTTCAATAACTTTTGTAAGGTTTGGAAATTTGAGTTGACAAGATGCTTGTCTACCAATTGGAGGATTTTGCGTTCGATTTCCGTTGGTACCCAGATTTATCATATACTGCGACATGAAAATCTCCTGCACAATATACTGGAGAGAATGATTGAGCTACGTATATGAAATATAAGAATCAGGAGAAGCTAAAACGCTGTATGGATGTGTTTTTGCAATATAAAAAACTGTTGGTTAGTTATCTCTGCTTGCACCGACAGAGACGATATGATGGTATGTATGTGTTCAAATTTATTTTGTTAACCTTTCCCTTCCTGTGCTAAAAAAAGGAAGGTAAAGGTTAACAAAATAAAGTTGAACAATAACCAAACCAATTTTAATAATACCCCTCTGCGTAATATGTTTCCTATTTAAAATCCACCCCATCCCCTGGATACCAGACCCTGGCTTGCCCGAAAGATTCATTTCCACTTTTTCCCCGCCCCATTTACCATTGTATCACATCTCTCCCCACTTCTCTCCCCCTACCTCATTCCTCTTATATTATTTACACTTGTACAGGAAATGTATGTTTAGCAATTTAGTTAATCTTCACCTGATGATGAAGACGGTGGTCTTTGAAACCGGTTGTAAACCCAAAAATAAACCTGTGGTGAAGACAAAAATATAAAATAAGTTTTTTACTTACTTATTTTTCCTTTTAAGAGTACATTAACATGGCACCACAAGATGAAACTATTGTATTTTCGAAGATTCAAGGAAAAAACCTTAATTTATTTGTTGAAATATTAGGTGTTAACATAAGTTGTGTCCGTTTTTTTCCGATTTAAAAATGAGCACCAAAAGTAAAATTAAATGATAAATTTTATACGTCATTTGAAAGAAAATTTTCTTCTCTACAAGATATCGTGTTTGCTTTTACGTTACATATATTATTTTATTTGATTACAAGCCTTCAAAATGGAATGTCAAGTAGACGAAAGTGAGCAATTTCGACACCTTCTTCTATTCGCGTTCAATCGAGGGAATAAAGCTGCCAAAGCTGCTCGCGATACTTGCGAAGTGTACGATGAAGATGCTATAAATGAAAGGCAGCTCGTCGATGTTTTTTGCGTTTCAATGACGGTAATTTCGACCTGAAAGACATGGAGCGTTCCGGACGACCAGTGACTTCGATAAAGACCGCTTTATTCATATTATTCATGAAGATCCCCTTCACGTCTTCGTTTTACTTTTGATGCTCATTTTTAAATTGGAAAAAAATGGACACAACTTATGTTAACACCCAACAAACCAGATTTTGAATAATGATCAAAAATATATATAAATTATCAAATTTTCTTTTTGCCAAATAAAATTATTATTTGTATAACTTACATCTGCAATATTCTTCATCACCCTATAAGTAATTTATAAAGAAGAAAAGAACATGAGATTAAAGTTAGAAAGAAGTAGATGGGGTCACAAATAGCTGTTATTAACTTTGATCGTATCTTTGTTTCCACAGAGTTCCACTTTTCCAACTGTTTTTAGCAGAATTCCACGATTTCCAGGATAATTCGATTAAAGTTTGATTGAAAATGTTTATTTCATCATTACAAAGTACGAGACGCAGAAAAATGTGGAAATAAAGTTAGCGCGGAAAAAAGTGGAGATAAAGTTTTCATATTATGTTATTATTGGAACTCAATACAAAAGTTGTTATTTCGATTATTATTTTTCTCGTAAAACGATAGAAAAACAAAGGGGAAATAATTGTTTTGATGGGTTCGCTCTTATTGAAATCGAATATGAAAAATCATATTGTATGAAAATTTTACGAGTTTTTCTCAATGATAATATTACAGAGTTGAAAAGGTTAATATAGTGGAAAAAATACTTAACAAGAAGTATATATTTTTTGTTTACTTATCGAAGACGTATTATAAATACGTATTTGGACATACATATACTTGACATATGTGCTATAGTGGTTAGTATGCGTGTCTTCGAAGGAAGGGTCTTGTTTTCAAATATCGATGTCACAAAAAAATAGTAGCAATAATAAAAACGTCCAATCTAGTTTAAGATTCCGCTTAACACCAATACTTAGACGCGCTACACGTGTTACTGCCTTTCCAAGTAAGAGGTAGTATTTTCAACGTGTAAAGTATTGAATTATGCGTAACGTACTTATCTTGTGAAAGGCTTCCAAATCCATTTAAACTGAATTGGTTACTTGGTTTTTTGACAATTTCAAAATAACTGAAAATAAATTATTTTTATGCAGTAAAGCATTTAAAAAAAATCTCATTTTTATATGATATTACATTGTTACTAAGTTCATGGTGTTTGACCGGCAGGATCACGTCTTATATTGAACGGTGCTGATATAGAGAGAGTGAAAACATTTAAATACCTCGGAAGTATCCTAGTGGAAGACCTCGACCCAGAAACCGAAGTCAAGTGCAGAATTGAATCATCTCGTGCGGCTTTTAATAAAACGAGAAGCGTATTCTGCGATGATAATCTAAACTTGAAACTTCGATAACGATTGGTCAAATGCTACGTTTGGTCAGTGTCATTGCATGGAGTGGAATCATGGACCTTCAAAGTTTGTAGTATGAACCAACTGGAAGCATTCGAAATGTGGATGCACCGGAGAATGCTACGGATACCCTGGACGGATACGGTCAGCAACATAAGGGTTATTCAAAGATCCAAAGTTGATAGAGAGTTGCATCCGTATTTAAATCCGAAAGGTGTCCTATTTGGGTCATGTACTTATAGGAGAAAAGTACAAATTACTGCGCCTGATCATCCAAGGCAAAATAGAGAGTCGAAGAGGTGTTGGCAGGAGGTAAATCTCCTGGCTCCGCAATATACGTGATTGGACAGGACAAAAAGGAGCGTTGAGGATCTTTTTCGGGCTGCCAGGGACAAATATGCCTACTCTCAGGTGATATTCAACGTTATATGGACATGACATAACACTAACAATAAGAAGATTGCATTGTATTACACTTTCCAAACTTTTATTAAAAGGCCCTAAGTGAAAACCAGATTAAATTCCCTTTTTGAAAAATCTCAAGGTTTCAGCGAGGATCAAACCCGCAACATTTGGTCGGGAGACAAGCATCTTACCAAATAGACAACAGAGGTAGTCTTCATAGAGTACATACAATTGTTAACTCGCTTGCTAAAGGTTGAGTGTTTAAATATCGACACTACCATTGATCTATTCCTATGTTCATAACATAAGTTAATTGACCATGAATGTAGTATTTTTTGCACAACCGGTCAACCAGTTTTTCGGATGTGAAAATAACCAAAAACCGGTTAATCAAATACAATGATTCGTCCGGGTTACAATCTTTAACATATCCTCATCACTACTCGTAATTCGGATATGTTGGAGGGAATTGTACGAATTAATGAATAATTCATTCGTTTCCGTGTCCAGGCTATCAATTTTTAACTATGCCCTGTGTTTCCAGTAGAGAAAAATAAAGGTCCCAGCATCCAATTATTTACATCAATCAGTTCTTGCCCCAGGCTTACTCGTACAGTACTGATGATCGGAAAAGTTAGCAAGTGTTTTGAGTCTTATCATGTCTATTTGATTTTTATCAGTGATGTTTTACTCATCTTAAATACAACAAGCACATATTTTGGTTTTGGAATTTTGGTCTATCGTCGGCTAGAATGAATAGTTTTTAGGGGTTGTTGATTAGATGTTCATTCCTGATGAAGAAAGTTAAAATACCGTAAAATAAAGAAAGTGAAAATGCGATAGACGGCTGCACGTGGTTTTATATGTGCAGGTTGTTGAATTTTAAATTATCCTCAGTAAGATACATGCAAAAGCCTTGTTTGCTGGGAATACGGCAAATACAATATTAAAACTGGGTGTCCACATTAAATAACCTGTTGTTTTTTTTCCCAAATTATGTATTTATAAAATTCTTCTCAAATATAAATAAAAAAATGAGCAAACACGGTGTAGATTATTTATTAACAAAAAAATTATTAGATAGACTGGTTGTTTTCATGAATTTCTTATGAAATTTATAAAATTCATCCCTCGAGATAAGTTTTTAACTATACATTTCTCGTATTTTTCCTTTGGTATTTTTTGTAATTATTTTACAAAAAATGAAATAAAAATGTGCTAAGCTTATATTGCGTTGCACATTTCGCAGAATTGTGCAAAGCTTATATTGCATTGCACAATTCTGCGAACTGGTTAGAATAAAAATATATTTAATCATTATGAAAACCAATTATTCAATCCTCCAGGAATCGAACACGGGGCCAATTGTGAAGGATCACATAATAAATATACTTAAATAATTTTCAATACAAATACCTTTAAGATATTTTTGGTCTTATATCAAAATTTATTTAACTAACAAAAATGCGCATATTGAGTCCACTAGAAATCAAACGAAAATTTTATGATTTTAAATGAAATGATCTTTGTTGGTGTGATGTGAATAATACCATGTTTACACGAGCTTAGTATTTGTCGTAAGTACTTCTCACTCACACTTATCACTCGCACTTGTATCCACGTGTAATACCATGTTTACACGAGCTTAGTACTTGTTATTAGTGCTTCTCATTCGCCCTTATCACTCGCACTTGTATCCATGTGTAAAACAAGCATATTAGTACTAAGCATTAGTAAATCTGGCAAGTGCAAGTGAATAGGAGGTCGACTTATTTACTAAGCGACAAGCAGCTATCTCCACCACAATTCAACTAAGCACTTGTCGCTTGCAGAGTCGTATCGTATAAACAGCCGCGGCAAGTGTTAAGTGACAAATTGAAATGGCAAGTGAGCGCACGTGTTCGTTCTTTTTTTTATATTAAACACATTTCTCAAAACAAGGCGACGGCGGCGGTTGTCCATTCCGGACGGATGTCGTGCTACTAATACCCCTTCATAACACCAACGTGTAAACGGTTTCTTCTCATTTGTCACTAAGTAGCTTAGTGCAAACGATAAATACTAATCTCGTGTAAACATGGCATAAAAAGGTATATTAGTACTAAGCATTAGTAAATCTTAGTACTAATATGCTTGTTGTCACTAAACAGCTTAGTACAAACGATAAGTACTAATGACAAGTACTAAGCTCGTGTCAACATGGCATAAGATGGGTTATAGTATTTCTTATCGCGCTTTATCAGTGTAAAAAATAACACTAACATACATAATAGTGTATTGATGTGTCAACCTTGTTGTGCGGAAGAGAAATTTGTATTTGAAAAGTAGGATACAAGTAAGATTAATATTTTGAAAATGTGTGTACTAAGAAAAAATGTGGAGTGCCAATGTATGAATGAAGATAGAGTGAATGACGTCTGAATTGAATGCATGGATAACATGAATATTTTAAGTAAGATAAAGAAAGGAACTTTAAGATGGTTTGAACATGAAGAGAGAATAAATGACGAAATAACGATTGAGCGAGTATAAAAATTAGAAGTGTAAGAAGTAGACCGAGGAACACATTACTGGATCATATTAACCAGTTTTTGAAAGAAGTTAAAATGAGAAGTGTTATTAATGAAAGTTTGTGCATGACGAGATGTATGAATGTGGAGAAGGTGAAAGTTGTGTGATTAGATAGAAAATATTGGATATCTATTATCTCTGCCTCGCATGAGACACAGCGTGATTATATGTTTAGGGAATGTCCCTTAAAGGTGTATGATGATTATGATTGTTGGTAAATAATAAAACACGTTAGATCGCAATACGGAAAGAGAGAGTGAATGGTTTATTTTGATAGTACGTAGGTATTTATAACATTTCAGAATGGGCGCGGGAGTGCGCCCGCGATATGCTTCTATCTCGCTTCTGTGAATGCAGAAATGGTCAATTGTAGTATGTAGGTAACAATCTATTTACGGAACCGGCGAGACAGCGTGGTGCGTTCTCTCTCTAGTATATAGTGCGGTCCGCTCGCTACGGGATGACTGGCCGGCGGGTGATCTTTGGACTTGAATGGACGGCGTATGTACTTTGGACTGTTTATTTAAATTTGTCGAGGAATGCGAATCTCATCGGTCATTGACCGTTTGTATGCGACAATATTTCGCGACGACCGTGGATCCCTACATATGTAACATATGTATGATTTATATTCTGTTTAAAATCTGGTCAGCATGATTTATATTATGTTTAAAAGCTAGTCAGTATGATTTATATTCGGTTTAAAAGCTAGTCAGTATGATTTAAATTATGTTTAAAACCTGAACTAATTCTAAGGTTTTAAAAAAATATTCTTGCATGTGAATGTATTATTTACACTAAATGCAACATTATGTCGTATTACTTTAGATAGATGGCGCCCAAAACGTTGGAAGTCGACAGCAGTGAATCTTAAACTTAATTTGCTATCATTGGGAACATAAATATGTGCATATCAAAAAGTTGTTTATTTAAGTGCATATGCAACCTGTGCCCATTATAATGGACGCCAGGTCTGAAGAAAATAAATTTGATGTTTATAATTATAACTGCTCTGTATACGCGTGTATCATTGTATTTTTGTTTTATTTTATGAAACCTATCTGCTAAGGACGGGAATGCGCCAAGTTATATAAGCGAGTGCTGTGTATTCGTCATTGTAAAGATAGCATTTCAAATTTAACCATCCACTAACTTAACGAAAATAAATACAGCCAACTTCAATCCGCGGTTGAATATTCTCAAATCGAAGAGTCTTAATTATACCTATGAGATAACATAGATATTTTCAATAAGATATAATATCTTAAAGTTCTGTTTACTTAAAATATATTTCAGATCCTCTACAGTTGACTTTACGAGAGTTTCAAATATAGTTTCACTATATACGTTATAAATCTTCAACATTTTTTCAACGTATCAAACTTCAACTCTAGTTGATTGCTCAAGACGATCTGTAACAGTTTGATTGAACGGTTACTTAAGATAACGAAAACTTTAAGTACGTATCATTGATTAATCCCAGCTTCCCAAAGGAGCGAGGTAGGCAGAGTGTCTGATGGGGGTACAGGCCCGGCCTAAGTGCTTTATCGTCGGGCCATTATCGGTAGTAGGCGCTCCACTCCGACCGCTCAACGCCTGGGCGTGAGAAGCAGACATCACTCCGGAACTGGATTGAGCTGATTCCACAACAAGCAACCAACTTGATCTAAAGGGGTGGCGGAAAGGGGTGAACTTGTAATGTACGCTGGGGAAATTCATTTGAAAAAAAAAACAGACAATATATTATAAAGGTAATTATGAAAATTTTATAAGTTTTTTAAAAATGTTTAATAAAAATCATCACCATGATAAATCGGTGTCTATCACTTCAAAATATTAAGCTATTAAAACAAGTTATCAAGACCCAATGGAGAAAGACGACGCACACAAGTATTGAAGCTCCTCATTTTATGTGTAACAAGATGTGCCTATCACAAATTGGCTCGCATAGTCATCTCCGACAGCACCTACATCAATTATCCTAATCATCCACTTTGCGTTTTGCCTTCTATTACACATATCACGGGCAGTGTCCGTTCGTTGTTTGATTGGATAGTATATAGTACAACCTGGTGGGCTAATTATCATGTGGCAATATCTTCCAGCCAACAAGAAAAATGTTAACGAGTTGTTAAGTGACAACCAGACTGGAATCCTTTTTTTAATCTGGATTCCAACGGGAATCGAACCCGCAACCTTCGAACTGGTAGACATGCGTCTTGCCAACTAGGCCATGAGGGTCATTATTCACAGGGCAACAGCTTTTACACCAATAAATGAAAACATTTTTTGACACTCTTTTGTAACAAAAAAAAATATTTCACTGTGGTCATTCGAATATATTTATGACGTTTTTTTTTTGCAAATAATATCCTTAGTACGTTCTAACATATTGTTTTTATAGCCCGCCAAATAAGTAATGAGTTTTTTTATGACGTCTTGCAAAAAGGAATATTTGACATACTCGTATTATAATTTTCGTGAATATTTAACATAAACATCTTCGTAAATATTTGACATAATTATATTATCATTTTCGTTAATATTTGACATAATCATCTCATCATCTTCGTAAATATTTAACATAACATACTCGTATTATAATCTTCGTGAATATTCGACATAATAATATTATCATCTTCGTGAATATTCGACATACTCGTATTATCATCTTCGTGAATATTTGACAAAATCATCTTATTTATCATCTTCGTAAATATTCGACATACTCGTATTATAATCTTCGTGAATATTTGACAAAATCATCTTCGTAAATATTCAACATAACATACTCGTATTATAATCTTCGTGAATATTCGACATAATAATATTATCATCTTCGTGAATATTCGACATACTCGTATTATCATCTTCGTGAATATTTGACAAAATCATCTTATTTATCATCTTCGTAAATATTCGACATACTCGTATTATAATCTTCGTGAATATTTGACAAAATCATCTTCGTAAATATTCAACATAACATACTCGTATTATTATCTTCGTGAATATTCGACATAATCATATTATAATCTTCGTGAATATTCGACATAATAATATTATCATCTTCGTGAATATTCGACATACTCGTTTTATCATCTTCGTGAATATTCGACCTAATTGTATTATCATATTCGTGAACTACTCGTATTGTCACCTAACAAAAATGACAATCTTCTCCATAAATATTCGACGTATTGTACATTATTAAATTATGGCTAAAAACTTAGAATAATTCAGTCTTATATTTTGTAATGTTATCAAAATGATATTATATTAAACTAATAGAATAACAAATAATTGACGTTTAATAAATACATTAGTTATAACCCGTCAATGATGACGGAGCAAAATCAATATTCAATATAACGCTGTGTATGTCTTTTTTTTTTAAACTGGCGAGTTTATTGCCATGTGACAATCACCATGCCAACCCACCAGAAATATGTTTTTATAGGCCCTAAGTGTTAACCAAACTGGAATCCTATTTAAAAAAATCTGGGTTCCAGCGGGGATCGAACCCGCAACCTCTGTACCACCAGGTCACGGAGGTCTTACCACCAGGTCACGGAGGTCTTACCACCAGGTCACGGAGGTCGTCATGGTGCTTCATATTATCATCGAGTTACTGCTTCTCTAAAGTCTCGCTTACTCGTTATGATTGACGCGATCGTCCCTTTTTTTGAGTATCTACACCTTTTTTATCAGCCACATTATAATTTTTATGTATAATATAAATATGTTATACTTTAAATATAAAATGTATGTAACAGAAGCAATCGAAAACTTACACTATTTACAAACAAATTAATTAATTTACATAGCAACAGTATCAAGTTTGTCAAATAGATAAGTGAATCGAATAATTGTGTGATGTAAATGTTCGAGGAATCAAGCGTTGTCACACATTATAAACTGCTTTCTAGTTTTAATATACTCGTATATATATTTTACTACCCAACAGTCAAGTTACCGTTTCTTTATAAATAAATTATTTGCCTTTATTATTATATGTCTAATAACCAAATCAAAAGCGCTGGACAGAGAGTGGCAACTGCCAAGTAATATTTTTTTTTATGTTCGTAGTATGAAATATGTTCAAGTGTTCTTGTTAGTTTAGAAAGATGGCTGCATGTCAATAACCTTTCCTTCCCGGTGTTGGGTATCTTCTACACGTTGCTTCAAATAACCATCAATATCTCTATAAATATAATAAATACAAGGTTAAGATTTTAGGTATTCCTCCATAATATATTTACGCATTGATTTAAAAAATAATTTTAATAATAATCAGAATTTATCGAGTACATTGTAAGTATTTTCTGAATATCGGAAACAAATTCGCATTTAAATGCTGTGAGTGCCTCGATCTTGGGTCTTGACGATAGGTGAAAAGTATGCGGGAAGCGCGACACTATATTCGCATCTCACTTTTGCATACGTCACTGAATAGCGAGGAGCGCAATTGTCTCAACCTCGCAAGTGTAAGCCACGCCCGATTTAGCCACCAACCCTACCGCGCCGTAGTAGCTGTTGAGCTGGCAACGAGACTAGACCTACGCCCGTTCCGTGAGCGGTGCCAGGTGGTTTTTTAATGTTTTCAGCAAATAAATCTCAATTATTATAATTTTTAACTTCAATTATAATTAATTAAGGGGATTGTCTATGAATTTTCTTATTTTTCCGATTTAAAATCGCTAATTTTTGATCGCGTACTCACTACCCAACACCGGAACACGCGTTTCATTTTTATCACCGTAAGGGAAGGGATAAGCCCACCAGGTTGTGCTGTATGCAACAAAAGTTCTATAAATTAAAACAATAACATAATAATTGGTGTTGTCGTAGTTACAGTTAAATTACTATTAAGCCGTAACAAGAACAACACCTTTTATTACACACGGACGTAGGTACATCCGATTTTACATTGTTTAATTACATAAAATTGAAGATGCAATAAACTGATGGAAATATTTTGGATTTGGTCGTTGCATCATACATTGTTTACTCATAGCACTGTCCGCTTAGATACATATTTGAAATCATGAATTTTGGAAGTTGTAATCCACTAGTTATTTAAATAATACTTCTTAGTTCAGATATAACTATATATGATGAATATCTGGGCTGACAAATATTATTTAAATGACATGTATACATACATATCATCAAGCCATTTCCCTGTTGGGGTAGCCAGATAGAACAGGGCGCCGGCTTTCCTTCCTTCTTATACATCCATCGCTTCTTCTAAATACATACACGTCTCATACAACTCCTACGATTTCTCTGACTTTCTTTGTACCCTTCGTTTAACATATGTCTTAGCTCAGATATATATGACTTTAATGACATTGGTGCTTCCTTTCCTCAGGTCTTTTTCCGAGTGGATAAAGGTACATAGTGAGCGAACATCACGTACCGCATTGATTGAATGTCACCCCACATACATAGATGTGTGTCCTCTGTGCCAAGGTCTCCCGACTTACTCGTCACATCTAGAACTCACTCGTATCTACGTTTCACAACTTTTTTAGATTTTTCGACAAATTAATTAAATAACAAACAACAATCGGTTAATAATATCAACCGTTTTTTTACGTTCATATGTCCTCAGTAAGAGATACAGGCAAAGTTTAGTCTACTAGGAGCACGTCAAATAACAGGAAACAAACCCAGATGTACAAAAACAACTCATTTACACTTGAAATAACTTGTTTTTTTTTTAAATATATTTTACCTCTTCATCCTGACTATGCTGAGGAACGTGACCTACACCAATGCTTCCCAAATTGGGGGCCGCAGGATTTCTCGTGGGGGTCGCGAAAATATTCAGTATAAAGTACAAATATTCATGTGAGTATTAAATTGTTTCATGTGAGTATAGTTTTTATTTTAAAAAAAAGTTTTTAAGCAAGTTCCTATAATTTTGTGTTCAATATAAATATGTGTATTTTAATTGTAATAATTATTGCCAAATAAATATTCAACCATAAAAAAGGGTTTTTTTGGAGGGGGGCGGGAATTAATTACTTCAGATTTAGGGGGCCGTTACATGAAAGTAATTGGGAAGCACTGATCTACACTGTCACTGCTAAAGTGAGCGAACATTCTTCTCCAGGCCTTTGTTTTTTTTTTATTTCTATTATTTTGTGTACATGGTTCAACATGATACATCTTGTGGAATTATTGTTATACTTGCGTGTTACACAGGACTATTGTTATACTTGAGGGCTTATTGTTATATTGTTAAACATTTTTTTCCCAAGCAACCAGTTCATCAGGGACAATACACTACTTTAATTTATGACAGATTTTATAAAAAAAAATCGTTTAAATTTAAGTAAAAAAACACACTTATGATATATCTGTATTTTAAAATGGAAAATTAAGACGAAAACATATTCTGAGGGTAGTTTTGTTTATTTAATTTTTGATTAAATGTAAATAAAAATTGGACACAACTGATAAATCTTGAAAATTCTATCGACAGTTGCACCTAGGGAATCGCTAATGAAGGTGTTTAAATTGTCAATTATGTAAAATAAAATAATAAATAAGTCGAGAGGGTATACCATCGTAAGATCATACTTTAACCCTTCCTTCCCTGTGATGTGTAACTAGTACACATTGCTTCTAAAATTTTTAATAATTATTATAATAATTACTGGGTTCAGATTTTAGGTATTCTTCCGTAATACATTTCCGCATTGAATAAAAAAATAATATTAATAATATGTTAATTAGCACTTATCCGCCACATAAGAGATATTTTGTGAAACTCGGGAATAAATTCACCAATACAATCAAACGTATGCCAGTGTGTGACGTTGGTATATTCATTCTAAAAAAACGCTACGGGTGAGAAGCGACGCTATTCACGTTTCACTCTACTTCAGTAAATGGCAAAGCCAGAAATATAACCTCAGTTCTCTCGCTTCTTTCGCTTCAGTAGCTCTCGGGAATCCATACGAAGTGGTCTCTTCGCCCGTTTTGTAAACGTCGGCGGATGTTTTTTAATTTTTTCAGCAATTAAACTTCAATATTATCACTTTTGACTTCAAATTTAATTAATTTAAGCGATTGGCAATAAATATTCTTAATTTTCCGATTTTAAATCGCTCATTTTTACATGTGTTTTGATGTGTATTGAATACACAGCACTGGAACGCGCGGATTTTTTTAGCACAAGAAGGAAAAGGTGAATATCTCTTGAGGTGTTGAGTTATGTGGGTTTTATCAAAATTTTCTAAAAAAATGTATAAAACCTCAAGTCCCCATACTTTTCCCCCAGTGAACACTCAAAATTTTCGTTCACGTCACGAAATTCCTCGTGGCTCGGTATCCTTCTGCAAAATTCAGCCCAATTTATGCTTTCCTAAAATCTGACCCAAGACGCCACCAAAACTGACCGTCGGAGTTTGTTTTTACATTGAGAACCTCTCTTTTGTAAAATTGGGCTCCGAGAAAGATAAATCCTTAGGCGTGTTTGCGAAGAGCTCTATAATTGGGAGAATTCATCTTACGATACTGGGCCATCATTTAGCGGATCAATTGGAAACGTAAAGGCATGCATTCTATTGATTGCTTTGATTTGCAAAATTATTGCATGATTTTTTACATTATGATTAGTTCAGTGTAATTCCACTGCGATAAAAAGTATTTTTTCTATTCTCGATTCATTGACTCCCTTCATATGACATTATGTAATTCATCTACTCGTATCTACATTTTAAATTATAACCAATTAATCGCAAAAAGTTTATATCTTCCAGCCAATCACAAAGATAATAATCATTTAACCTTTCCATTCCTGTGCTTAAAAAATCCACCCGTTCCGGTGTTGTATATTATATTTAATAGACATGTAAAAATGAGCGATTTAAAATAAGAATATTCATAGCCAATCAGCTATGAATAAAGCAATATTAATAGCCAATAAGCTATGAATAAAGAATATTCATAGCTTAACTTAGTTAAATTTGAATTCAAAAATGATAATAATTTAAATTGAGTTGCTTAAAACATGAAAAAAACATCGGCCAACGTTTACAAAACGGACAAAGCGACCATCTCTACCGAAAGCCGCTGACCTACTGAGCGAAAAAAGCGAGCGAACTGAGATTCTATTTCTTGCGTTCCCATATACCGAAGTAGAGTGACAGTGAGACGTGAAAAGCGTCGATTCCTCACCCATTTTTAGAATGAATATACCTACATCACACACTGGCACACGTTTGATTGAATTGGTGAATTTATTCTTGATTTTCACAAAATATCTCTGATGTGGCCGATAAGTGCTAATTATTATTAATATTATTTTTTCATTCAATGCGTAAATGTATTACGGAGGAATACCTAAAATCTGAACCCAGTGTTTATTATATTTATAGAGATATTAAAGTTTTTAGAAGCAATGTGTAATAGTTACACGTCACCCCCTTTGACAGAGCAAATTCTCCTTAATTGCGCTCTAACTCGGGACACGAAAACACTATTTCTGACGAATTAAAAATATTACAAAACCAATATATTTAAACTGAGTGAAAGGATAGGAAGGTAATGGCTGTGGCCCGAATTTGAAATTGTCTTCATGTGCATACATATGTTTAGAAAAACATTTTTGGTAAGAAAACCGCAGACGAGATTCAACGTCTTGTTTCGTTGTACAGTTTGCCGGATCCTAGTTTTACAAATCTGAGTTATGTGTATATCGGGAGAGCGTAACATTGTTTTCTTGGAAACAGGTAATCAACATTTAAGATTTGTTGCACGGTACATAATCTTGCTAGAATACTGTTTCTCCATTAATATTGACTTTATCAATCATCTTGCCTTCATCCCACCGTTGCACATAACCCATACCAACGTAGTTGGTGCACTATTTGCTTTTGGTGACACTTTGTTTGTTCGAATTTGTTCATTTGGGATACCAAAGCATGGGCATCTCCACGACACGAAGCAGTCGTTCCTCTTTTCTACCTAGTACGAGTATTTGAGAAAATGATACCAAGTTATACCCTCAAATACTAGAAGGAAAAAATGTGTTTCATGCGTTATACCAAGATCACCTGTTATATCACCATGACATACAATGGGGTGCCAATTTTAATAAAGGTGAAGGGAGGAAAACAGTTTAGGCAGTCGATCGGAGCGTGGTTGTTATTGCGACAGGAGTTTGAGTACTTGGGCTTGCAAGACGAATGACTTGTGGAAGAGGTTTTTTGTGAGCTCTTGAGTGTGGTATTTTTTGTTGTTTTATATTTATATTTTTATATAAACGTATTTTTTAGTTTGTTTTATCTTTGTGTGCGATATATTGTGGGATGAATGCTTTGGTATGTCTGGAGAGATGAAGTGTGAGGAGTTTGATTTCGCGTGATGTATACATATGTAATTGAGTTTATCAGGTTGATGAGAATGTGCAACGGGGTGTTATATAATCAGAAATCGGAAAGAAGTGTCAATTTATTGTTTCATGCCATATGTCCTTAGTGAGATACAGGCAAAAGCCTGGTTAACTGGGGACTCGACAAATGAAAGCCAAAAAACCCAGATCCATTAAAATTGTGTGTCCGAATTAAATTACCTGTTGTTTTTTCGTAAATTTTGTATATTTCTTGTCATGCGTAAAATAAAATTTAAAAAAATTAAAATATCATCATCAGTGTCTGTCCCAATATGGGCAGACACTGAACACGGCAGATCTCTACTTTATTATATTCTTACGCAATTATCTTGCGTCTGCGACGTTCATGCACCTCGTCAAACATACTCTGCTATTATAAATATTAGAATTGGATTTATCATACTTGATTGTTACGTGTTTTTATAGGTCTACCTTAATATCTTCGTCTTTCATACTGCTAATAAAGATAATTTTTGTAAACCTTTCAACAATCATTCTCTCAAGATAATCGAATCATCTCAATTATTCTTTATTTATATATTATACATAATCTCTACATATCATCATCTACGTCTCCATCCCTTAGTATGTTATATATTGCTCTTTCGCACATTTAACGCAAAGAAATATATTTGTTTTGTCAGCATGTTTTTATCTCAAGTTGTTCATTTGCACATTGCATAAACTTTTTTTTTACACCAACGAATATAATTATTGGACTTCTAGTTTTCGTTCGTTTATTTTTTTACCCTAAAATTGAGAAAAAACTCTCTTTTGAATGATCCTGGGAGTTTCTACAATCACTTGATGATGGACAGGAGATGATTGGTTGATTGATTTATCTATTAATACAAGTGATCTGCGATGTATCTAGTTTATTATTAAGACATTCAACTCATAAAAATTTAATATTTTATAACTTATTTTGCGCGTAAAAGTATTGTTAACTGATGAACTATTTTACCAGGAATAGGACCACTTTTTAAACCATCCTGAATCAAACCCAAATCTCCGGGTGCAAGTCAAGTGTCTTATCCACTTGACCACTAAGGTCGTTCAACATGTGTCATGTATTTGAGTGTGTTATTTTTCCACCTTCTTGAAGGGGAGTTTCATTTTTCACCAAAATCAAAGTTCATATTATATCACTCTATGCTATAAGCATTCATTCAATTTAAACAAATGAAGTGTGCAAATACTATTTGCTACACTTAATGCATAATTTTGCATCGTACACTCGTTATAATATATCCGGTACATTTTGCATTTGTTATTTTTACCACGGAAGAGAAAAACAAATGAAATATTTACCATATATTAATTTGTTATTCTCTTTCGTGGTAAAACAATATTTAACTCAAGCATTTGAATGTTGTTTGAACGTTT
Organism: Odontocerum albicorne; assembly: GCA_949825065.1. NCBI lineage: Eukaryota > Metazoa > Arthropoda > Insecta > Trichoptera > Odontoceridae > Odontocerum > Odontocerum albicorne. Next base: position 32,432,757 of record OX463857.1, read on the forward strand.
ACTTTTATATATTTGGTCGTAAACGTAAGCTTTTAGCGCATTTGGACGTGTACTATACGTTTGGATGTCAACATAAATTAAAAACGTATTATTTTATACGTTTGCACGTATACAAAAACTCTAAGCATGTTTGAACGTAAAATGTTAAACGTTTGGTAGTATACGTAAGCTCTAATCGTGTTTGAACGTATATTTTTCTATATATTGGACATACACGTAAACTCAAAACGTGTCGGACGTAAACTTTTATGCGTTTGGACGTATACGTAATCGAAAAGCGTGTTTGGACGTACATTTCATACGCTTTGACGTATATGATATGTTTCAACTAAAAAAGGGTTTGAACGTTTATTTATGTACATATACGCAAACTCAATGCCTATACGTACGTATCTTTTTATACTTTAGAACGTATGCATAAACTCAAAACATCTAACGACAAACACTTATACGTACTATCATAAATTGGATCATAATATATTTTGCGGCAATTTTTTTAAAGGTATAGTAATATATTTAATATTTTTATTAATTAATATTCAGTAATTCAAGTGGTTATTTTCAACACATTCAAATCGGTTATTATAATTATTGAAAAACTTTTCCGAGAGATAATATTTTATTAGGGTTTGGAACAACTTGGTTAAACTATCAGAGTTCGTTGTTACGAATGTTGGTGATACACACTACGACCTCCATGGCCTAGTTAGTGAGACGCCTGTCTCCCAGCCTGGAGGTTACGGTTTCAAATTCCGCTGAAACCCAGATTTAAAAAAAAAGGTTTCTACTCTGGTTTTCAATTTAGGCCTCTTTAACATCTTGCTGGTTTATTGGAAGAGATTGCCATATGGAAATATGCCTGCCAGGTTGTACTAAATACAACAAAAGTGTACAATATAATACACTATCCTGTACTTGAAAAAGCAACAACACTAACACACATGTGGTACATGTGAGAACCGTTATGTCACGTTTACACGAGCTTAGTACTTGTCATTAGTGCTTCTCACTCGCACTTGTAACCACGTGTAAACAAGCATATTAGTACTAAGGTTTAGTAAATCTGGCAAGTGCAAGTGAATAGGAGGCCGACTTATTTACTAAGCGACAAGCAGCTACCCCCACCACATTTCAACTAAGCACTTGTCGCTTGCAGAGTCGTCTAAACAGTCGTGGCAAGTGTTTAGTGACAAATTGAAACGGCAAGTGAGCGCACGTGTTCGTTCTTTTTTTGGTATTTGAACACATTTCTCAAAACAAGGCGGCGGCGGCGGTTGTCCATACCGGACGGATGTCGTGCAACTAATACCTCTTTCTAACACCAACTTGTAAACTATTTCTTCTTACTAGTCACTAAGCAACTTAGTACAAATAATAAGTACTAAACTCGTGTAAACATGGCATTACTTGATGAACTTTTTTACTTGACTGAAACTGAATGAAGTCAAGCATAATTAATTTAATTAATTTATGTTATATAAAATTTATTTCATTCATATTCCAAATATAAATGTTTTTTTCTCAGAACACAATCTGTGAGATTGTCTAAAAAAATCAACATTCGAATGCTTTGTATTATACAAGCGTGGGGTGTAAATCAAATTATTTAATTATTTTATCTCACATTTTAATATGGAGTATTATTTATGAAACGTAGTCAAGTCTAAGAAATATTCCTAGTGGAAATATTGAAATAAATATTGACGTGTATTGGAATATATGACTGTTGAGAATAATTTGATTTAAGTGAATAGCTTTTTTGTTTTTTTTTTTTAATAAAATTTTAACTAACATACATACATTTCAAAGCATGTCTTTATATTTCCACTAGAAACACCTCCTAACACGTATCCTTCACACAATTCTTCTATTGAACAGATAATGTATCCATTTATGATTTAGTATGGAACCAGATCTGAAATGGTGATTCAGACACATCGATGAGCGTGACTGGTAGACAAACATGTCTTCAGCCCCATTATTGAGTACGTATATAACCACTGAAGTAAGCAAGGAACACCAAACGTTTCGGTAAAACAACCCTTAATAAATGAAAACACTCGCACACTTCTAGTATGCGTGAGTATTGTTACTAGAGGATTTTTTTTATCAGACGGAAACTTTATTTTTCGGGTGTCATCGAACCCAGCTAGACTTTTTCTTCCAAGTGTCATGTTAGATCCCCCCAACGTTTAATATCACCTGAGAGTAGACACCTTTGTCCCCGGCAGCCCGAAAAAGATCCCAACGCTCCTAATACCAGTCCAATCACGTATATTTTGGAGTCAGGAGATTTTCCTTCTACCAACACCCTTTCGACCCTCTATTTTGCCTTGGATGAACCGGTGCAGTAATTTGTAATTTGCTTCTCTAAGTACATTACCCAACTAGACTAAATGTTGTCAAACGTATAAGAATCAATATTTAGTTTGCCTGAGAAAGATCCAAGAGAGCGTGAAACTCGAGTTGCGAATATAACACCGTGTTAGCTGTAATAATTGTTTTATGATATGATATTGTATAGTACTTTACAATATCATAGCATGAAACAATAAAGATGCTTTAAGACTTAGACATATTTATCATACTCCTAAATCTTCAGGAAATGTGTGTTTCAGGTAAGGCTTTAGTTGTTAGATGAGATGTAATATTTACGACGAAGTAACGAAATATCGTATTCTGCAATGCTCAACAAGACCCTTTTTTTTGTGAAAAGAACACACGTATAAATTTTATTGACTAACCTGACTTCTCATCTTTGTCAAATTTCCTAAGTAGAACTTCACTATGAAAATTATGATACATTTTAGCAATATATGTTATGGTTAAATCAAAACACCAAAATGGGAAAATCGAGAAAATTGATCACATTTTCAAATGACACCTTGACAATGACCATGATGTATCGCTTGTGATATTTGGTCGTTGTGTCTCGGTATTGATGTTCTTTCCCTTTTAATCGTGGAGTTTTGAAATATTTTTGCTTTAACCAACATTATATGATACACATGTCAAGAATTAAAGGATGAGTCATTACAGCTGATTATCAAATTAGTAGGACAAATTTATCGATGCTGAAGAACTGCAAATTGAAAAAAGATTGTATTTAACCCTTCCTTCCCTGTGATGTGTAACTAGTACACATTGCTTCTAAAACTTTAATATCTCTATAAATATAATAAATACTGGCTTCAGATTTTAGGTATTCCTTCGTTATATATTAACGCATTGAATTAAAAAAATAATATTAATAATAATTAGCACTTATCGGCCACATCAAAGATATTTTGTGAAAATCGGGAATAAATTCACCAATACAATCAAACGTGTGCCAGTGTATGATGTAGGTATATTCATTCTAAAAACCGCTATGGATGAGGAAGCGACGCTATTCACGTCTTACTCTCACTCTACTTCGGTATATGGGAACGCAAGAAATAGAATCTCAGTTCGCTCGCTTCTCTCGCTTCAGTAGCTCGCGGGCTTTCATTGGAGGTGGTGGCTTCGCCCGTTCTGTGAATGTCGGTCAACGTCTTTTTTCATGGTTTCAGCAATTAAATTTCAATTATAATCACTTTTGACTTCAAATTTAATTAATTTAAGCGATTGGCTATGAATATTCTTATTTTTTCGATTTTAAATCGCTCATTATTACATGTGTATTGAATACATAATACTGGAACGCGCGATTTTTTTAGCACATAAAGGGAAAGGTTAATGTTTACAATTGCGAATCACTTTTACAAATGAACAATGACGACATCCGTTGCCTAGTTGATAAAACGCTTCTCTCTCAACCCAGAGGTTGCTGGTGTGATTCTCGTTGGAACCCAGATTTTTTTAAAAGGGATCCCAATCTGGTTTTCACTTAAAGAATCTTTAACATCTTTCTGATTCGTCAGAAGATTTGGCCACAAGGCAATAACCACCAGGTTGTATTGTATACAACGAAAGTGAAATACAATTCAATACAAAAACAGCGTGCGATTACATATGCGTATCAAAAGAGTATTGCATTTTTTTTTATTTCGTTTCATATTCAACAAACAATTTACATATTTGCCATAAAAATGTAATAAATTAAGGAAACCCCTTCACGTGCGCCCCATTGGTCATATTCCTGACGCGAAGGATGCGAGCCCGACCCTGCCCTCCTCCGCGATATATGGCGCAACTTTGCCCATTAACCCTGGGCCGGTTCAATTGGAGGGCTGCAATATGTCTTACTCGGCCCTGTCTGACGTGGCTATACCCTTATAATTTTTATTTCTTGCACTGCGAATGTTACGGAAGTATTTGACAAAGTATTCCAAAACGTGAAAGAATAGTTTTCTTATTATAAATGACCAAACCAGGATCCAAAATAGAACAAGAACTGCCACAGTACTTCACAATTTACTGACATGTAAAGCCTTATTCAAGAATGCTAAAAAATGAACCAATGTAAGTCAATCATTTTACCTGTCACATAGTATTACAAAATATCTCCTCGACATTAACTGTATATTTTGAACTTAAGTAAATTAAATAAGCTCCACCCTTGGCTGCTCTGTGGCTCCACCTTATATTAGCGATGCGCGCTCCTTGAAATAGTTCAATGTGTATTAACTGAGATTTTAAAATATTTATATATAACTGAGTCTTTCTATCATTTTTCAACTTTGGTATGTCCTTCATTTTAAGATATCTCTAAATTAATAAAGCATTTGACTATTATTTTGGTTTCCTAAGATATTAATTAGTGTACAATTTGTAATTTTATTTGATTTTTGTTTTGCGTTTATCTTTTTTCAAATTAGCGCACAAAATTTTGATATAATATTTTTAATATGGTCAGGTAATGTGGTAATATTAAGAAAGATTGTAGTATAATACTCGTACATAGAGGGTGGTAGTTGAAGAAATTTTTACTGTAATGAAAAGAAAATAAAGACGAATAGAATATTGCGTTGTACAAGATGTATGGATGAGAGCAAAGAAATAGAAATAGCTGTTTGTGTGAATATAAAAATTAAGAGATCTGTTTTTTCTGTGTACTATACACATATTAAGTATTTAATAAATACACGTTTCATTTTTTTTATATAGGAATTTGTTGTTGACTGGAAAATATTTCTATCAAGCATTGACCCTCCCTCCCCAGGTCGACCTGTATACATCAAAATTACAAGACATTCCGTTTTTGTTTATATTATTTTTTATATGCATAATTACAAATTAGAGTATTTTTTTTCCAACGATAATTTTTGCAAGTATCTAATGGCATGTTGCGATAGAACACAGAGTCATGGGACGTTAAAACATAAATCATTAGAATCTAAAATTTATTAAGCTGATGATTCACAGTAGTATTTTAGTACCAACATTGATGCATGGGAGTGAAACGTGAATGTGAAACATGATTGAAAAGAGACGAATAAATAATGTTGAAATGCGTGCACTTAGAAGAATACATGGGGGGACAATCTATGATAGAAAATTGAATAACGTGGTTAGAAATGAGTGTGAACTTAAAGCTAATGTGTTGAATAAGATGAATAAGGGCCTTCTGAGAGGATTTGAGCAAGTATATTAAATTAATTCAGAAACACTTAGAAAACAAATAAAAATGCTGGTATGATATTTTCAAGGAAAGAAATTTATGTGTGTGATATTTAAAAGGCTGAGTTGTATGAGAAAGTGTTTGAATGTAGAAGAGGCAAAATATGTGTGTCGTGATAGGAAAGTCTGGCGTTCTATCCTCTCTGTCTTCACCGACAGGGATACGGCGTGATGATATTTATGGATGCAGATTTGATTTATTGTTTAAAAAAAAATATCAATACTTTTTTTATTCTGAGGAAATTAGCACCAAACACAGTGATTTTTTACACCCAATTTTTTAGCTGAGTCACATTCTTTCAATTCAACGAAGGTAAAGGTTACTGAAGTCAAACTTGTATTGTATGAAATTGGAAATTAGTCAGGAAAATGTTGAGAAAGGACCAAGGAGGGAGGAAAATAGTGAATGGAAATATTGAAAAGGGATCCCTGTGAGATGGGATGAAGAATTTAAATAAATCGATTCATTGGCGATTTTATTACTGTTATGGCTATGGGAAAATTAATTTTTTTCTTACCATTTTAATATAATAATTTATAATGTCACACATTGATGTGTGGAAGTAAAACCTGGATATTGAAAAAGGTGATTTTTATAAAATGAGTGAAGTTTTTTTATAACAATCTAATAATCTCTAGTTTTTGACCCTATATGCTTGTTAACCTTTCCCTTCCTGTGCTAAAAAAATCCACGCGTTCCGGTGCTGTGTATTCAATACACATCAATACACATGTAAAACTTAGCGATATAAAATCTGAAAAATAAAAATATTCATAGCCAATCGCTTAAATTAATTAAATTTGAAGTCAAAAGTGATAATAATTGAAATTTAATTGCTGAAAACATGAAAAAAACATCGGCCGACGTTCACAAAACGGGCGAAGAGCTACTGAAGCGAGAACAGCGAACGAACTGAGATTATATTTCTTGCGTTCCCATTTACCGAAGTAGAGTGAGACTGAGACGTGAAAAGCATCGCTTCCTCACCCATAGCGGTTTTTTAGTATGAATATACCTACGGCACATACTGGCAATATTTTTGATGTCTTTAAATCGACTCTGCTGATTACGAAAATCGCAATGAAAAGTTTGTATCACGTAACATTTTTGTGTAACCGAAGGGGTTGTTTTAATAAAATAAGTACGTTTTTACGCATTTCAAAAGTCGTAATTACAACAATTAATAGAAATGAATTCCTGAAATACTAAACTTAGACACAGACTACAATGTTGTTACATAGGAAAATAAAAAAAACAGCATAAAAATAATAACCATAAGAAAAATTGACCTTACGTACCAATTTTTTGTTAAAAAATAGCCTTATTTATAAAGTTGATCGAATCAACTTTTTTTTTCGACATTGTATATTAAATTGAATGAAAACTCAAATTAGATAACTTAGAAGCTCCTATATTACAGTAAACAGCCATAAACCGATTACTAGCAACATGTTTTTGTTAAAATATGAAATACATTTTTTTGTTAAAATATTGAAATACGTGTCGTCTTCTATATAAAAAAAAACAACAGTACATAGTCCACTATCATATTAAAATCCCACCTTACTTGATATCATTGTTCCATTCTGTGAATATCCCGATGGAATATTTCCCCTTGTTTATCACTTAGAGCCCCTAAGTTATCTGGACAAAAGTCTAGATGGGAATGCGGGAAGTGTATTTTCAGTGACATTTGACATTCTAGATTCTGGTAACTGCAAGAGTTCTTGTACAAGCTGTTCGTAATTGTCAGCTTTATTATTACCAAGGAAACCACTGACAACTCTTCCAAAGGTTTTTCAAGTTTCTAGTTCTTCAACACTCAATTTTTTTTTCGAACTTTTCACCTTTCAAAAGTTTCAGTCAAAAACTAATTTCAGGGTTTTCTCTTAAAATGTACGTTATGAAACATTTTCAAGTTCATATTTGTTATTAACACACACAAATTGACCTAAAATGGCCGTTTTAACCTTGTAACAATCCGTTTTCACCCTTGTACGAACTTTTCATCTTTCAAATGTTTCAGTTTCAGTCAAAAACTAATTTCAGGTTTTTCTCTTAAAAGATACGTGATGAAACATTTTTAAGTTTATATTCGTTATCAGCACACAAAAATTGACCTAAAATGGTCGTTTTCACCTTTGTTACGCAAACCTTGTTAACTAGTGTTATTATTAATGTTATATTTCCATTTAATGCGTAAATGTATTACGGAGGAATACCTAAAATCTGAAACCCAGTATTTATTATATTTACAGAAATACTAAAGTTTTTAGAAGCAATGTGTACTTGTTACACATCTAAGGAAGGAAGGGTCAAGAGTCATCAACACCAGGTAAATTCCACGTATGGAACATATCCTGAAAATGGCCCTATATAAAAGCATCCATGGAAACAAATGTCAATAAACTTATAATGGATCACATATTGTCTTAGAGCTATTTGAACTTTAAGCGAGTTTGTTGGTATACACTCACTAAAAAAAATAAACCCCGCGACTCAGCTTTGCTTTCCAACGAAATTGACATTGGAATTGCGACAATGACAGTATTATTTACTTAAACACTTTAATCGATAAATCAATATTGATAGTTACCACTCGTATCCCGATTCTGTGTTTTAACGTGATAAACTAGATTTGTGTTGAGTCCTGGTCTCATGTTTTCACGCTATGGATACCTCTTCCACAAAAGGGCATTTAGGGACTTGTGTTTCGCATAGAAGGATGAGGGTTGTTTGAATAAAAGTCGTCGAGATCGGAATGAGTGAAGAGAAAGTTTATTGTAAGCGTCTGTATTTATAATGTATAGAACGGCGCAGAACATGTCGCTGTCTCGCTTCCGCTGGACACATGTTTATTGTTGCACGTTCTATATACATTTCATACTACGGTCTGCAGGAGAGGCAAGAGATATATTGGTATCTCGCTCTTCGCTACTAGTGAGTTCAATGACCGCGCGGGCGACCTTCGCTCGGTGCCGCCTCGCACTCGCCACTTGCGAGTTCAATGACCGCGCGGGCAAGGGTCACCTCAATGGGTTCAGTGACCGCACGCACGGTCGCTACAGACATGTTACATCTTGCAAACATGTTTGTTAACAATTCCACCGTTGAACGATAATCTCCTGATTTTTTATTTCTTAAATGAAAAAAATCCTAGATAATAAAAATATACTTGAATTGATTTGTGATAGAAATTCTAAATTTCCGCCCTCAGCGCGCAGTGAAATGTTAGTTTTTGAAGATTTTGATATATGAATCTAAGAAACCAAATAAAATTATGAAATTGCAGAATTAAGGAGATAATATTAAACAAAGAACATGTCCACCCAATCAGAATGTTGAGAAATCGCAAAAAAACTGTTTGCATTAAAAATATATGACATAACAATTCATTGTGAAAATATCTGAAATCCTTAAAATCGCTTATGGTGACTTGATTTGTTGTTTAAAATCGAATCATAATAATTAAAATAGTTATTCTAGTTTAAAATATGGACATCATCCTTTTTGAGGGAACCATTCCACTTTAATATTTTTTGATTGAACAGGTCTGGGACATTATGTTTTTTGTTCGATTCCTTAAATATTTTACAAAACATAATAAAAAAATAATTGGGTAGAATAATAAACCATTTATTTATAGTTAAGGCATTAACATTGTAGAGGTTAAAAGACATGGTAATTTGTTTTGTCTAATACTATTTATCCAACTTTTTGTAACGGTATAACCCTACCGGTTTCAAGGTTTTCACCTCATAATCAGGGGTCTTATTTGTGCTCCTCTGATGATGTGGTGAAAGCCTTAAAACCGTTTTTGTTATACCGTTACAAAAAGTGGAATAAACAGTGTTTGATAAAACAAATTACAATATTCAACAATTTGTGTAATATTATATAATAAATAAATCAAAAAGTATTTCAATTTGCTCGGAAAAAACTCCCCAGTTATTTTAAACATTGCAACTTTATGCACTTTTAAACAGTGTATAAAGTTGCTCTATACGAAATAGAAGAATTTCATAACACAATATTTGTAAGACTGCTTTTAATAGAGAGAGAAAAATTACAAACAATCAAATGAAAATATTATAAAATGGAACTTTTGGATAAAAAAAGGAAGAACATCATAAAGAATATATTTTCTGTGGACCTTAAGACAGTTAATTTGATCAAGACAATAGCCGTGGAGAGATTTGCTAAGAGGGACGATGATTTTTATCTAATTTAGGACTTTTTTTTCTTTTTTCTGATCCTTTCAGCTGCAGGACGTGCGAAATGGAATCTCTGCAGAGAAAACATGAAATAATGGAGTTTAAATCATAATCGCATTTTGTGCTCAGATAAAATTAACCCTTAGTTAATTTGAGTTTCTTTGGGGAAAAATGTACGATATAAAATTGCATTTTAATTTCGCTAGAAAATTTACAGAAAAACTTGTTTTATTTTTCAATTCAAGTGTAATTTTGTGGAATTGTAACAATAAATTGACAAAAATATTTAAAACCTAATTTGTCTTTTGTACAATTAAATATTTTGTGACAGGCAAAATTCACACAACAGTCTTGACTGTTCTGTGAAATTTGCCTGTCACAGAACAGATATACGCCTTATTAGGCAGGGAAGTGCTTTTTTATTTGATTTTAAAAACCCAAAAGTATAAATTATAAGAAAAATACTTTTAAAATGGCTGCTGTTTTGTTTTTATAATATTCGCTTGATAAAATAAGCTTTTCAAAAAAAAAATTAAATCAGAAAGTAACAACATAAGTCGGCTAATTTTTTTAAGTATGGTATAGCTACATTTTGTATTTGTTGTATTCAACTTGTGATTTCATATTGATATTGTTATTTAAAATTAATTTAACAAGTCAATTTACTGTTTCAATAAAGTTACTTTAAATAATAGCAACGCATGGTTAGATGTAATATGGTCCATTCTACTGTATGGTGTTGAAATGTGTAGCATAAAGAACTGATTGTTTTCTACTAGAGTAGATACAGAATGCATAGTTCACCATTAAACATCTGTGGCGTTCGTATGCGCGGTCAATGACCGGCGAAACGACCTTTGCATACCTTAACAATTTGAAACAAACAAGTGCAAGGTCCACACGCCGGTCATTCAACTCACTATCAGGCGTGGAGCGCATTCCATGTTAGAGCGAGAAGGCAACACATCTGTCGCGCTAGTTCCCAAAACAGAATGATACCTACATACGACAAGAATCGTATTGTGAATGCAGAAACAAGACGGCGGTATATCGTGCGCGCATTCTCGCACACATTCAAGAATAGTATAAATACCTACGTCTATCAATTAAATTTCTCTTTCCGCATTGCGATCTAAACAAGTTTTATTTATCAACAAACCATCCTCACCATCTCTCCTAAACATCTTTGAAAGTCTACAACATATAGACAGGCAACAACACTCACATATTCATGCGCAAGTGAATATCTTTTTATTTTTTTAGAACCATCGGTAATCGAATTCGAAACCTTCGAGTGAAATACAAGTGATTTACAAACATGTCACGGAGGTCATCGGCTGATCATGATTATGATGTTTAGCGCTTAACATGGCAATATTTTAACTCAAAAGTGAAATCTCATGTGAAGATTGCAATAAAATAATTTTACTGATTTAATTTTCGCAGTTTTTTATTAAGTCAGGTAATTTTCTTGTTTTTAATTCCTTATGTATGCATTAAATTCACAAGAAACGACAGCAAAAAAAACAAGTGGGTTTAGCTAGTAGAATTTCTCATCTAATCGGGCTGTGCTCGGAATATAAGAAAGTTAATTGGATCACTAACTTCAAATAAAATACATAAATAACCATTTCTGCAATAAGAAAGAACATAACTCTATGCCTCTCCCCCCAACGTTGAGATTTCCTAATAGTATAGCATCTTTGTCTCCGGCAACCCGAAAAAGATCCCCAACGCTTCTTACACCAGTCCAATCACATATATTGCGTAGCCAGGAGATTTGTAATAAAAATACAAAAAGATCATACATATATGCATGTGCACATAACGAAAGAAATAAAATTTGTTTAAATTTTGTTTTAAAACAACGAAAATAAGTTAAATATGTGACGCTTCTTCTTTTTCCTAGTGTCATGTCAGGTCCCCCCAACGTTGACTACATATATCACCTGAGATTAGGCATCTTTGTCACCGGCAGTCCAAAAAAGATCCCCAACGTTCCTTATACCAGTCCAATCACATATATTGCGGAGTAAGGAGATTTGCCTCCTGCCATCACCTCTCCAGCCCTCTGTTTTGCCTTGGATGATCAGGTGCAGTAATTTGTACTTTGCTCCTCTAAATACATGACCCAAATAGGACACCTTTCGGGTTTTAATATAAGTCAGCAACTCTTCAGCTTTGGCTCTTTGAAGAACCCTTGTGTTGCTGACCATATCCGTCCAGGGTATCCGTAGCATTCTCCTGTGCATCCACATTTCGAATGCTTCCAGTCGGTTCATACAGTGCAACTTTATCCACATATACAGAGTAGTATTTTCAAATCCATACATTTCTACATATAAAACATGTTCTGAATCAACTGACAACGACTTACTTATCACCCCAAATAAGTTTCGAGCGATCCTTTTCGACAGTCCTCAAGTTGTCAATAAATTTATTCTTGATTCTTTACCTCCAATATCAGTAGACGACAAAATAGTCAATTTAAGGAAAATTGTTTAAAACCTTGAAGTAATATTCGACGCCCTCTTTCATGGCAAAGACAATTAAATGAGATAAGCCTTAGAATCTTCTTCAGCCTTCATTAGTTGCCTGTTCAAAAACCCTCGCAGTACTACTTTCCACGAATGACACAAGAATTTTTTCCGCTTTTTTTTTTAAAGTAACGATACATATCATCATCATCATCATCATTGTCAACCAGGGTCGATCCACTGCTGGATGAAGGTCTCCCTAAGTTGACTCCAAACAGTTCGGTCCTTTGCTCGCCGATGCCACGTGATGCTGCCATGCTTCCTGATTTCGTCCATCCAGCGTACCTTCGGTCTTCTTCTAGGCCTCTTTATGCCTCTTGGATACCATTGGATTATTTCGGATGTCTATCGGGAGTCTGACATTCTGGCTACATGTCCGGCCCATTGCCATTTCATTATTTTGCACACCTTTATAATTTCTTCTACCTTTGTTATATAACGATACATATGACTTTGGTTATATATAACATATTCTTTAAAAAAAAGTGAAAAAAAAAGAAAAATTTGTGCTTCAATTGTATCACTTCAGTGTGCAATCGGTTCCAGTACAGTGGTGTGAGTAGCAAATGAGTCAACTGGTGTGCGACGGCTCACTCACTTAAAAATAAACTCATCGGCACAACTTCGCTTTCTAACTGAATACACCATGGAATGGCTAGAGGATCCTCGACTACGAGGACCAGCAACAACAACAATGATTTTCAGTTGTGTGTAACGTTTCTAACTGTCCCGTCGCTCCTTCAAATCTCATCGAAAATGTTCGGTGCCTGAAAATTTAACTGTAAATATAAACTTTAGGGTTCTCATGACAAAACGCATCACTCCATGTATTTGCATGTCAATTAAACGCATGTTCATAGATTACATTTAAACAAAATAACGTAACTGGCCACGGAAACTACCAAATCCTTCACCGAAATGCTTAGGCTGAGGCCACACCAAAGTGTTTCGTTAGGTGCTAAGCTAGATTTTACGTAACTCATATACTATGTGACTTCATGCCTGGCCACACCAAAGTGCTACGCACACATTTATTTGACAGTTGGGAGCGGTTGAGTCAACACACGATGTCATTCTCAAAATTAACCAATTTCATTACAACTTACCATCTTTATTTACTTTCTGTGCAGCTTCATTCCAAAGTGATTTTATTACAGGAACATTTTTGTATAATTTGTTCGATGGGTTCCACAAAGGCTCCTTATTATATACAGCTGTCATTAAAACTTCCGCCATCTTGTAAATTAACCAACACGTCTGTTTGCTAGAAGATTCACTCGATGACTAATCGTCATGCAACGTGTCGCGAAGCATGCAGTGTGGCCACTGTGATAGTATGCGGTACGTTGGTTCGCTAGGATATATCGCCTAACTCGCAACATAGCTCTAAGCATCAAGCGAGGCTCCTACCTGTGTGGCCGAGGCCTTTGTGTTTGAGAGATGCATTACTAAGTTGATTTAATAAATACGAATACTGTTATTCACGTTGTGAATATAATACGTGTTTATTTTTAGTTTTAAAAAGTAGTAGAAAAATAAAACAAACAAAAGAATTTCTTCGCGATACTTTATAGGAAACGTAAAAGTAGCTTGGAAAATGCTTCAATAACGAAAACTTTTTGTTCACCCCCACAAGAAGCTTTTAACTAAACGTTTCCCAAGCTTCATCCGAGGAAGCTGTGTCAGCGTTTTGCAGAATATTTCAAATCCCGCAATTTTCAGAACACTCTCATTTCGCATTACCGAAATAACACATAATTGAATGGACGAATGTTAAGAAAATGTGCTTTTAATGTTTTAATAGAACCAAAAGAAAACGCGTTTTTTTATTGTGTTGATTTATTTTTGTTTTCGCTCGCTTATTTTTGTTCATAAGCTTATTAAATGAACGCTCAAAAAGCGAAAGTATTTTTTTTTCACGGTCTTTTGAAAAGTTGTTACATTTTAACAAAGATAAAATAAGAATGAATATGATTCCAGTGGCTAGATTTTGCTTTGTAAAAATTTTCCGAAGTAAATAACTAAATAATATCAAAAACAGTTTCAAGAGTATTGCCTTAATTCATTGACTAAGAATATTGCTTATAACTAACTACATTTCAAAAGTATTCCAATCTCCATACTCGAGATAACTTAACCTTTGTAGACTGGTCCATATGACGTCATTCAGCTTGGGGGCTACAGGTATTCCCTTAGTTCATTTATGATATTTTCTGGTTAGTTGGAAAAAATGGTCACATAACGATAAAATCTCCAGTTTATCACGTATCAAACAAATTTAATCAGTTGTTAAGAGAGCAAATATATGTTTTTTTCCTTTTCTCTCCACCATCCTTTCCTTTTCCTTTGATTGATGATATCTCACTTTATATGAAAAGGAATGTTCGGGTGATTGTTCGTCTTTGTGGGATGTGTGGGCATATGCTCACGTATGTGTTCATGGATTACGTGGTGATTGATAGTCATTTGAATGATTTTTGCGATCATGTAACTTTCTTTATTTACTTTTGTTTGGTCGGTTGGAAGAGATTTCCGCCTGGCACTAAATCCGCCGGATTGTATTTGCAATAAAAGTGTTAAATAAATTAATAAATGGTTAGAGACATTTCAAGTTAGGGAAATATAAGAATTAGAAACATAATACTATAGAATAACGAGACTGTGAATGCAAATAAAATCGTAGAGACAGTCCTTTCTGCCTTCCCTATATGGGTTGTGTCATGATAAGTAGAGGAATATTTATTTAATTATCGTTTTTGAATAAGTTTCTTACAATCCAAAAGCAGACCAAAACGGCGATTTTCATAACTGTTAAGAAATGTAACCAAATTCTCACTTTAAGAGTAAATGTAGTAAGTAGGTATGCTACTGATAGTAAAACATGTAGATATATAGTTTTTTCTGCATTGCGAGCAATTTGCTTAAAAAATCAAAAATGCTGATCATAACAGCTCTTTTAAGAGAGTACAGAATTAAAAAAAGACGTGGAGTCTACAAAACTTTTTGAACTCAGTGTAGATTTAGTACATCGACCCTTTTTTTTTTTATTACTCAAAATAAATTATTATACAAACATTTGTCAAGGCTATACCAATATACAAATTTATTACTTAACTAATCTTAATTCTATGTTATCATTTATGAACTTACTTAATCTTATTTTCCTACATATCAATCTTAATATATGATTTCTTAGAAATAATTAACACCTTCATACTACTTATAACTAGATAACAATTCTTACACTAATTATTTAGCAAAAACAAGTCCACTCGTTCAGGCTACTTGTATTCCATCACATTCACTCAGACTTTGGTCGTCCCAGCTAATACTGTAGGTGGACTAGTCAGGCAACAGATAATGCTTAGGGAGCTTGTGCTTTTATAAGTACGATAGTAAATCCGACCTACCCTTCCGTTATCGGAAGGGTAGGTCGGATTTACTATCGTAAGCCCCCAGAGCAGCGACTAAGGGATTGCTGTGATTTTGTTGGCTTTCATAGAACTTCACAGTCCAAGCGAGGTGTGGTGCTGTAGGGTTTCTTCTCGCTGTTCGACGTGAAGTTGGGTAAGGTTTGTTCTGGGATGGGTGTTAAAAGACATCTTGAATGCCTTGTTCTGCACTCTCTGGAGTTTCAGGTGATCCGTGTTGCTCATACTACCCCAAATGGGTGCAACCCATTGATGTATCCTCTCTAATTGGTCGCCAATCGCGTCAATTATTGATATTATCGGTGAATTTTTAAACAATTAAGCCAGTTAAAATCACAAACGAAATTTAGAAAGATCTATCACCAATCAACAAGTGTTTTGAAGATTCATCAGAATCAATTATCCCTTCCAGATTAGTGACTTTTCTCCCCTCGTTAAAGATTACAGCAATAAAGCTTAAGCTATGGTGCATTAAATCCAGTTAAATATTTATTTATGTAACATTTCATTGTAAAAAAATCCTGCGGGCTTGTTGTCAGGTGGCAATCTCGTCTGATCAAATAAACAAAAATTAATAAAGGAAGAAACAATGACATGAAAATTCACCCTTATGAAAAGTATGAACAATATACTAGTAATTAAAGTAAAAATGAGATATCATCAACCAAAGGAAAATGTAGAGATGGTGCAGATGAAAGAAAAATCAGGAATGCAACACGTTATACAACTGATTAGAAATTAAGATTTTTTTCAGTCGCTTCGTTAATCATGTCAAAGACGAAGCGAGTCTAAAATGAGTTTGTAACTGGTTCCAAAGGTTACAGAGTTAAATAATACAGATCGAAAAGAAAAATACCTACATACTCCAAAGGGTTTTATGCAATTAAGAACAAGTTGAAAAGATGGTCATGTGAGGCCAAGTACAGTGTCCAGTGTGGCTCCAGTGGGAATAAGGATTGAAGTTGAAAAGATGGTCATGTGAGGCCAAGTACAGTTTCCAGTGTGGCTCCAGTGGGAATAAGGATTGAAGTTGAAAAGATGGTCATGTGAGGCCAAGTACAGTTTCCAGTGTGGCTCCAGTGGGAATAAGGATTGAAGTTGAAAAGATGGTCATGTGAGGCCAAGTACAGTTTCCAGTGTGGCTCCAGTGGGAATAAAGATTGGATGTGTTTTACGTGTAATATTAACCCCTGATGCCCATCATAAAACAGATATTTCTGAATTGAAGATCAGAAAAATGATGAAAATATAAGGCGACAAGACACAACCATGTAATACTCCAGTAGTGATTTTTAACCACTCATCGAACCATTTGGTGTTCTAACATGGGATTCGGGGTCCTAACCTAACCTAGCATAGTGAGTGAGAAGTGTTTCTCATCCTTGTGTATCTGAAGAACAGTCAAAGATTTTTTTTGCAAATAAGAACAAGTTGAAAAGATGGTCATGTAGGGCCAAGTACAGTTTCCAGTGTGGCTCCAGTGGGAATAAGGATTGGATGTGTTTTACATACAATATTAACCCCTGATGCCCATCATACGAGTAAAACAGATGTTTTTGAATTGAAGATCAGAAAAATGATGAAAATATAAGGCGACAAGACACAGCCATGTAATACTCCAGTTGTGATTTTTAACACTCAGACAAACCATTTGGTGTTCTATCATGGGATTCGGGGTCCTAACCTAACCTTACATAGTGAGTGAGAAGTGTTTCCTATCCTTGTGTATCTGAAGAACTGTCAAAGATTTTTTTAAAGTAAATAAAGCAACAAGCAAACGTTAAGTTTAATTGCTGTACTTACATATTATTAAATGCAACGGGGTGCTGGAAAAAACCAATATCAGTTTGAATTCCCCAAAAGAGACATGGATTAATGATTTATATATTTATTCAGAAATCTTATTTTTTTACATGTGAAAAGTGAAAACATCACTAGACGTCATCATTGATAGAAAACGTTCTTGACAAGAAGGACATTTTCAGCATTGAGGACTCGACAAGGATGCTCGAGAATAGAAATAAATCCTCGACGAGAGAGGCATTTCGGTCTAATAAAGTTTACCATATTGCTTCAAGCACCTCTCTCCGAGTGATTGTCATAGGGGCTGCTGAAAAATCTACCTACGCGATGGGTAGTCGAACGTGAAGTTTTGAAAGAAAAGTTCAGTACGCAATCGAATAAATATTTCTTTAAGAACAATAAAAGTACTTCGCATTATTCCTACTAGATGTTTTTTTTTTCAAATGGAATTTTAATAATTTATCCAAGGTTTGGACTTTGTGTAACTTCATATTAGAATATAAAGTAATAAATTGCTGTTTTATTCTACATTAAATCCAGTGACGCATGTTTCTACTTCTTTTCTCTTCGGCCGTAATGATTCCGGTCTGTTACAAGTGCAAAATTTAGGTCCCACTGAAGTTGTTTCATCGGTATTATTTGTGGTCTATTGACCCAAAGAAAAAAAAAGTAGTGGTGAAACCTTATACATTGATAATATATTTTTTAACTATTTTAATTTTAATTATAGCTTTCTGTATATCTCATTAATTAATTGCATAATAATTATAGCTTTCGCTATAATTATTATGCAATTAATTAATGAGATATACGCTGTATGATGTATGTAAAATTGGAATTCCACCTTTTTTTAAATTATGATTTATCTTTATTGCATGGTTTGTAAATTATGATTTATCTTTATTGCATGGTTTGTAAATTATGATTTATCTGTATTGCATGGTTTGTAAATTATGATTTATCTGTATTGTATGGTTTGTAAATTATGATTTATCTTTATTGCATGGTTTGTAAATTATGATTTATCTGTATTGCATGGTTTGTAAATTATGATTTATCTGTATTGCATGGTTTGTAAATTATGGTTTCTCTTTATTGCATGGTTTGTAAATTATGATTTATCTGTATTGCATGGTTTGTAAATTATGATTTATCTTTATTGCATGGTTTGTAAATTATGATTTATCTATATTGCATGGTTTGTAAATTATGATTTATCTGTATTGCATGGTTTGTAAATTATGATTTATCTTTATTGTATGGTTTGTTAATGATGATTTATCTTTTTTGTGTGGTTTGTATATTATGATATATCTTTATTGAATGGTTTGAACATTTTGATTTTTTTTTAAATATACGAGTACAATACTTATGTTTTTGCGATCTAGGGCCCTTACTTCTCTATCTCATTCTAATATACAATACATACTTTTACAAGACCACACTATTTTATATACACTGCTTTTACTATATGTAGCTTACTTCCCTTATCATTGGCATTAAAATTATTTATTCCTATATTTTATTTTGCGTGATGAATAGCTCTTATTTTTTTATACGTAATTATATTCAAAATGTGTGTCTAAAATTCATTTTCAAAATGTGTGTCTAAGATTCATTTTCAATCTACGAAAGTACGATCATATAACGTCATACCAGAAGGCATTGAACTGGTTGAATGTTAGAAATAGACGCCAAATTCACATACTGTCTATATTGTATAATATCCTTAACTGTCCCGCCGCACCCTCTTATCTCGCCGAAAAATTTCAGCGTCTTTCCAACCATGGATTAGCGCCACACTCAAACAGAAATTGTTTATTGGATTTTCCAGTTCACCGCTCCTCTTTCTTTACGTTGTCATTTACTGTCCATGCAGTAAGACTTTGGAATCAGTTACAAATCAATATAATACTCGCTCCGTCCTTGGCATGCTTTAAGAAGCGTCTAAAAGGACTCTTAATTTTTAGTCAGTAAAATAACGTTTTTCATTCCTGATTTTTATTTTCCTTTCCTCCCCACCATTCTTTCCTTTCCTTTTGATTGATGATATCTCACCTTATATGAAAAATAATGTTCGGATGATTGTCCGTGTTTGTGGGGTTCGGGGGCATCTCACGTATATGTTTATGGATTTCGTGAGGATAGATAGCCATTTGAATGATTTATGCGACCACGTAACTTGCTTCATTTACTTTTGTCTGGTTGGTTGGAAGAGATTGCCGCCTGGCAATAAGCCCACCAGATTGTATTTGCAATAGAAGTGTTAAATAAATAAATTAGCTTGAATTTACGTATTGATGGAACAATAAAATTAAACAACGTTTTTTCTTTATAATAAATTTAAGAAAAATTTTAACAATTATTTTGTAACTATTAACACTGTTTAGCGGTATCTTCATGTATGTTTAAGATATTCTTATTTTGAATTTTGTCATTAATTTTAAGTACTTGAATTAACTTGTCTTGTGTGCTACTGTTTTCATGTTAACTTAAAAACACTGCTGTGTCGTGAATCTACTCGTATTAAATAAATTATTTTTTATTTATTCAATATATTAATTTAAAACTACCGCATATATAATAGTATATATGAAGATCTTTAAAGGTTTCTTTGCGGTTCGTCTTGCCTTGGAAAGTTTTCTGCGGTTTTCTTACTCAATATGTTTTTTTTTAATATATACACATGCTGGGTAGTTCCTAGTGTAATGGCCACAGCCACCACCTTCCTTGTAGATATCTTGTAAATATTTTATTTCTGTCAATAATAATGCGTTCGTATCCCGAGCTTAAGCGCCCTTGATTAAGATCTCGAAACGTTCGTATCCCGAGCTTAAGCGCCCTTGATTAAGATCTCGAAACGTTCATATCCCGAGCTTAAGCGCCCTTGATTAAGATCTCGAAACGTTCGTATCCCGAGCTTAAGCGCCCTTGATTAAGATCTCGAAACGTTCGTATCCCGAGCTTAAGCGCCCTTGATTAAGATCTCGAAACGACGACAATCAAAAATAAATAAATTGTCAATTAATTATTTTTAATATTATATAATGCACTCATCGTCGCCTTTCCTTAAAACGAACGAGCTTTTTAATAACGAGGTATTTCTCATTTAAATAAGTCTGAACAAAATACCCCATATTATTGTTGTATGAAAAAAATGCTTAAATTTCAAGCGTCAACGCTCTTTTGTATCCTATCTTATGGACAAAATGTCAATTTTGATAAATCGTGTCTTGTAATTCTGCCCCCCCAGATTCGCCAACCCTCCAAGGGGTGTGGGAAGTGCCACGTGAAATTGACATATCCTAATGTGAAGACACTGCGGCAGATACACTGCCGAGATAAACTCGTCCAATTTGGGATGTCGACACGGACTTGGTAGTTCGTCAACCGAATTGGAGAGATTTTATCAAAATCCAATAAGTGTTTTCTCACATTTGCGGTGTAAGTTACTTGTCAAATAATACATATCTCATATTAATTGTTATTTCTTTAACTAGAGACGATGAACTTTTACTAACACGATGGAAATTTTTCTAATTAAGGTTTTTTTTAAACGATTTATTTTGCACTGTATTACGCTTTAGTTGTATGCAGCATCGATTTTCTACCCCTGGGTCATAGCAAAATATCAGGGAGGCTGCAAAAACAAAAAAATGCTAGTGTATGTCATATAAGGAAATTTAATAATTATGTAATAATTTTGTGAGAAAAACAAATATATTTATTTAAAAACAAAAAACTTCAGAATCCTGGCCATTTTAATCTTACAAAATGTACTGCCGGAGGTCGCGAAGGCCTATTTATAAATTTTGGGGGCTACAAGGCTTAAACGGTTGAGAAATAATGCTTTACAGCAGTGGTCCCCAACCTTCTTTTCGCCGCGGACCGGTCAACGTTTCATAATTTTACCGCGGCCCACTGGGGGAGGGGGGGGGGGGGACATTGAATGTAGTTTTTTTTTTAAATTTAATTACAATATATTTGTACAATATATAATAATAACATTTACAACTGTGGCATATAAGTTATAGTGACAAATAATAGTAGAGAAAATACAAGGTTTGTGGGAAAAATGAAGAAAAAATATATAATAACAATGAAGGATTATTAAGTTTGGATTAATGGGTATTTTCAATATTTTTAAGGTTCAACGGAAGGTTGAAAGTATTTTTTTCCAAGATAGAGAAAATAATTTATTTTGAGAATGCTTAGGGTTAAATATCGGGATTTTAATGTTATTCTGATATCTTGAAGATATATTAACTTGAAAGTTATTCATCTATTTTCTTTAAAAGTTTTGATGTTGAAGTTTTATGTGTTTTGATTTAATATTTTTAATTGAATCGTGTTTATTTTGGCTCTGCCAGACCAGACTCCCGGTACATTATTATTTAGATACATATTGAAATGGAAGAGCCACGTCCCGTACAGCTCGTACCTATAAGGAAGCTTCCAACAGTTAAGTACGAGTATATATCCCGATTTTCACTTTTTTAAGTATTGATAAGATCTCAAATCTCAATCGATAGACATCTCGACTCGATCTTCGACAGAGGACGACTTTTGACATCTTAGGTATATATTAAGTATATAAAATATATAGTATTTGCCTTGTTTAAGTTACGGCAAGACCGCCTTCGGAATCAAGGACAACTCCGCATATGGCATGCATATGGTAGTGTGGTGTTGTTTTATTTCGAAGGTATTGTCGGAAGGTCGGTGGTAACTTAGCGTGAAGGGGTTTTCAACGGAATAATTATTTTTAGCTATAATTAAGTTTTATTGGGTATGTTCGATTTTTCAAAAGTAATTTTGATTTTTAAGCAGGCCCTTGCGCGGCCCAGTACCATTTGGTCCACGGCCCGGTACCGGGCCGCGGCCCATAGGTTGGGGACCACTGCTTTACAGCATCAAAGTAAGGATCATGACCCTATTGTCATATGTACGTGCCAGCCTTCCTGATGACTTATCCATCAGTATTGTTTTGTATTAAATTTTAGTTGTATACGAGTACAATACAACCTAGGTATATTATAATGTTGCAATCTTACCAATTTTTGCAGAAATACCTTGGATTAAATTAGACTACAACGAGAATCGAAACCTCAACTTTTGAGTTAAAAAACAGACGTTTAATCAACTGGTCACATTTGCTTGCAAAACAAAGTGAATCTTAAAATAAACCCTGGTCGACATTCTTTATACAGAGTTAATTTTTAAGTGAAAAATGTGAATCGAGTGTAATTACTTACAGTACCTGGCGGTAAATAATACACATCGGGTTTAAGAAAGAAACTGTCGGCCATAATCAGCTAACTTCGGCTTTGTAGAGCGTCGTCTCTGTCATTCATATACGTGTTCCATCGCGATTTGTCAGTCGTTGTCAAGCGTTCTAGGGACAGAGACGACGCTCTACAAAGCCGAAGTTAGCCGATTATGGCCGACAGTCTCTTTCTTAAGCCCGATGTGTATTACTTACTGCCGGGTACTTCATGGTAATTCAAATATAATTAAACATTTTTTCGGAATATCCTCGAAGTATTGAGTTGAGTATTACAGCATTGAGTCGCGTATGACTTTATTTATTTGACACTTCATTGTAAAAACAATCTGGCTGGGATATTGTCAGGAGGCAATCTCTTCTAACCAACTAGGCAAAGTAAATAAAGGAAGTTGCGTGACCGCAAAACCTATTCAAATCCTTATTCATTTTTATGAAATTTATGAACAATATGCGTACTCGTAGGGAAAGTAAAACAGAGATATCATCAATCAAAGGAAAATAAAGGGATGGGGGAGAGAAAAGATAAATTAGGAATAAAACACGTTATATTACTGAATAGAAATTAAAAAAAAAACACTCGTTTCTTAAAACTAACATAGATAGATGGCTTTACAAAATGGGTTGACTTTGTGGCCTCCATCTTAGGATAGTTAACAAACTCTTTCTTAAGCCCGATGTGTATTACTTATCGCCGGGTACTGTACTTGGAATTAAGTCAAATTGACCTCCATAGCTGACAGTTGGTAACCCTGGGGTTTTGGGTACGATTACTGTGAAACAAAAAAAAATTGAAAAATGGCCAAAAATGCTCGAGTTTGTTAAAGAAAAAACATGCGATTTTTTTTCAATCCTTTAAAGCATGCCTTTATATTGGTGTTTTATTCTTTATTTTGATGAAGAGTAGATCTTAGAACTATACTAAAAGGTGAAACATTATTTCTCCAACTTTTAAGTAGGTTTCTTGAGATGAGACGCCATGTGAGAATCTCATGCGCCACATTGTATGAGATTTGTTCTCTGTCCAAAAGTAGATCTTAGAACTATACTAAAAGGTGGAACATTATTTATCTCTCCTACTTTTAGTTAGGTTTCATGAGATGAGATGTTATGTGAGAATCTCATGCGTCACATTGTATGAGATTTGTTCTCTGTCCAACAGTAGATCTTAGAACTATACTAAAAGGTGGAACATTATTTATCTCTCCTACTTTTAGGTAGGTTTCATGAGATGAGATGTTATGTGAGAATCTCATGCGTCACATTGTATGAGATTTGTTCTCTGTCCAAAAGTAGATCTTAAAACTATACTAAAAGGTAGAACATTATTTATCTCTCCTACTTTTAGGTAGGTTTCATGAGATGAGATGTTATGTGAGAATCTCATGCGTCACATTGTATGAGATTTGTTCTCTGTCCAAAAGTAGATCTTAGAACTATACTAAAAGGTGGAACATTATTTATCTCTCCTACTTTTAGGTAGGTTTCATGAGATGAGATGTTATGTGAGAATCTCATGCGTCACATTGTATGAGATTTGTTCTCTGTCCAAAAGTAGATCTTAGAACTATACTAAAAGGTGGAACATTATTTATCTCTCCTACTTTTAGGTAGGTTTCATGAGATGAGATGTTATGTGAGAATCTCATGCGTCACATTGTATGAGATTTGTTCTCTGTCCAAAAGTAGATCTTAAAACTATACTAAAAGGTAGAACATTATTTATCTCTCCTACTTTTAGGTAGGTTTCATGAGATGAGATGTTATGTGAGAATCTCATGCGCCACATTGTATGAGATTTGTTATCTGTCCAAAAGTAGATCTTAGAACTATACTAAAAGGTGGAACATTGTTTATCACTCCTACTTTTAGGTAGGTTTCATGAGATGAGATGTCATCTGAGAATCTCATGTGCCAGATTGTATGAGATTTGTTCTCTGTCCAAAAGTAGATCTTAGAACTATACTAAAAGGTGGAACATTATTTATCACTTTTTCTTTTAGGTAGGTTTCATGAGATGAGATGTTATGTGAGAATCTCATGCGCCACATTGTATGAGATTTGTTCTCTGTCCAAAAGTAGATCTAAGAACTATGCTAAAAGATGGAACATTATTTATCTCTCCTACTTTTAGTAGGTTTCATGAGATGAGATGTTATGTGAGAATCTCATGCGTCACATTGTATGAGATTTGTTCTTTGTCCATCTTATTCACATATCTGTGCCATCTTTTCTTTCTACTCAATCTGACTTTATTCTCTATATTAAAAATCTATTGAAATTGAATAACTGAGAGATTATCCTACAATGTTTCGTAATATTCTCATCTCGAATGCTTGTTGTTGTGTTGGTTTCAAAAATATGAGTCATGATAAACCTGCCCCAGATTTTATAGAGTTGAACTTTTCCATCGATTTGCAAGTTTTATTTTTTTCCTGATCATATATTTTAGATAATAACGTGTTGCGGATGCTTTATCTGTGTATTGCCTCTCAAGACGGTGAGAAAAAGTATCAAAACGTAACAATTGATATTGCCTATATAATTGTGAACAGTAATTTTAAAAAATAAGTACGATATGAAAAGGAAAAATATTGAGCTAATAGACGTAGAAATTTGAAATAGATACCTTACTTTGCTTGATATTTGTAAATTAACCAAATACAATCCTAGACGTATATTTAAAAGTAAAAAAAAAAAACACTCGAGAGCTTTTTTACTACGTATCTGTGTGCCTGTTTAAAAACATGACCTTCATGACCTTGTTGATAAGATGCTAGTCTCCTGACTTGGATGCTGCAGGTTCCATTTCCGCTGGAATCCAGATATTTTTAAAAAGGGATTCCGATCTATTTTTCATTCTTCTTAATTTTCAAATTTGAATTTTCACTTAAAAGTTTTTTTCCGTTTGGTTGGAAGATATTGTAAAATGATAATAATCGCACCAGGTTTTACAACAAAATTGTAATAAAACACAAAGTTTTAGAAAAGTTAAAAAAGGCTCTAGTTCAAAACTAACGATCTAAAAAAACCCTAGAGCAAATTTGAGAATCGCAAGTTAAAGAGAAAAAACACGAGTACCTACGTTTATTATGTATGCTTTTTCAGTCATCCGTGATTCGATAGTAAATGATTTATGCAAAAACAAACTTCTAAATCTTCAACCTCTCTTTTTGTTGAAAGCTCTTATAAAGTAAAGTTAACAAGACATTCAAGCCACGCAAAATTTGGCAACGCATTTGAGAGTTCGCAACGAAAGCAATATATTTGGAGTTGAGCTATATGTTTATTTGTCATAAACGACAGCAAATAACTACCCCGTATCCTCCGCAGGACGGGGGTATGTTACTTCGTGGGGTTTACATGGAAAATATACAAACACGAGGCATGGTATGTTTTATAAGTCAATATTTTCTTAAACTAGATGGAAACATAGAAGGTTTGATGCAGAGGGGTTTCGGGGATTGTGGCACTTAATACTTCTGTTAAAAAGTTATTGATAGCGTTTTCAAAAAGCTTGTTTTCCTCTATATTGTTTCTCTGAGTTTTTTTAACGTTTTTATAAGCGTCTGAAGACAAAAATTATATATGATATACAAACTTGACTTTTGATTATTTTTGGACAATGCAAACATTTATGTTTTGATTTTGTTGGTTTTGTAATCTAACATATGTGTTCAGATAATGGAAAACATACATATCAAACAGATAAATTATCAAAAGGTTTAGACTTATCTCAAAGCTTCCATCAAATCGAGATACACCTTCAACAATAGGAGGGCGTTCCCAACCACGAGGACGCAGGATGCTATACAAACTTTTTTATAAGTATATTATTTTACAAAAAATTATTTTACAATACACACAAACTATTATTTTACAATACACACAAACTATCATACCATTTCCCTGTCGGGGTAGGCAGAAAAGACAGAGTATCAGACTTTTCTAACTCGAAACACATTCTAAGCTTCCTCTACAACCATAAACCGTCTCGTACAACATCTACAATTTATCTAACTTTCTGCATTTCAAAATATCATTCGCTTGATCCATCACACTTTTTTGGTATTCTGCTAACACGCTGTCCACTCATATTTGCACTTTTTATTTGTTTTGTTTTCATTCGTTCTACTTGCCCAAACCATCTCAGCGTATTCTTCTTCGTCTAACTATTTACATCCGCCTTAAGTTCATATTAACCCCCTATCACTTAATTTCGTATTCCGTTAAACATTGTCACTTCATACATTATTCTCAACGCATGCATTTCCCCAGCATTTATTTGGCTATTATCAGTCTTTTTCCACATCATCGTTTCACTTCCACACATAAAAGTTCGCACCGACAACTTATATAGCGCTGTTCAAAGAGCAACCTCTCCTAAAAAAAACCTAAGTGATATTTAATAAACAGTCCGTATAATAAACAATGAATATATACTAACATTATTGGAAATATAAACACGCACACTTACACATACAAACGAGTGTAAAACCACAAAGTGAATAGAAAATAACAGTCCAAATTTTAACAAAACAGACATAAGAAAAGTTGAAGACATCAGAATAATAGACACAAAGAAACATAAAAAAAATAGGAGCACGCGTAACCGATTTTCAAATTTGAAATCACTTTTAAGGTGTTTAACTTGAAAATGATGGCTTTCACGCGTATTCTACCATATTCAAGACTTTAACGGTTGATTGTTTTACATTCAAAATTTGAAACCTTGATGCGTCCCTGATTTTGAAGCTAGGTTATACATTTGACAAGACTGCAAATCCTGATAAATATTTACTTAAAATATTCTCATTCTATCATATTAATAATATTATCGCAAACAGGATAATTAAAATAGCTACGCTTTGAGATAATATATCATAGCCTAAGGAGCGGTTTATTTCATTCAGTCAAATCCACCAGAAGATATTCGAGGCGTTTTGTGTTTTCGTGCTTTTTCAGTTTCAGGTTTCAGCTTAAGATTTCAGCAAAACAAAGGAGTTAAAATTAAATTTATTCTTACAATAATAATACAAAAACTTCATGAAATTGAGACATTGTTAATATGAGGCCCAATTTTACGACCATCGTGGCTTAGTTGGTAAGACACGGTCTGTGGGGTTGTGGGTTCGATTCTCTTTAGAGCCCAGATCATTTTAAAAGGGATTCCACTCCGTGATCTGGTGGTAAGACACTTGTCTGTCGATCCGGAGGTTGCGGGTTCGATCCCCGCTGGAACCCAGATTTTTTTTAAATAGGACTCCAGTCTGGTTAACACTAAGGACCCATAAAAACATCATTCTGGTTGGTTGGAAGAGATTGTCACATGGCAATTAACTCGCCAGGTAAAAAAAAAATCCAGTCGCGTGTTCACTTAACGCCTCTTTCACACCCTTCTGGTTGGCTGGAAGAGGTTATGGTAGTACACCCACCAGGTGGTACTGTGTATAACTTAAGTGTAATATACATCTTAAAATACATCAAGGTGACCACATATACACTGATATGCACTATAATCATTTGGAAATTATGGTACACATTAGAGTACTTGTGGCCTTGATGAATTGAATTTCGTCTTCTTTTGTATGGTATCTTTTAACATAATCGATTGGTGGTTTAACAGTTGATTGGTAAACACATTAAAAAACTTGACCGAGAATACTGGAGTCTTCGGATCCAGTATTCAACCCTTCTAGCTTAGAAAAACATTTTCTTTTCCGGACTAAAAAACATCGTAGTACGCAATTTTTAGCAGTTCGTCATCGCACATTTTTACAATACTACCACAATAGGTAAATAACGAACTTACACACTTATAGTGCTTTCAAGTATTGTTACTAAACGAACTCATATAACCTTACTGGGATTTTTTTTGACACCATTGAGAATTGATATCGAAATATGCTCGTGTGTGCGAAATCAGGACCACATATGTCATAATCGTAAAACGATATTCTTAATCAACACTTACAATAGATTTTGTAATATTGTGTAACTATTTTGTTAAATAAAATATAAACAAGCGGGCGTATTGCATTGTAGCATTATATTTCAACCAACCAGCACGGTGCTTTTGAGTAAAACCATGAGTAAAACCTTATTTAAAAGTACTTGCGTACCAATTGGAATCGAACCCACCACCCTCGGGTTTGAATACATACAGTCTAGGCCACAGTAATTTTATCCATTTTTTACCTAAAACAAGACATTCAAACATGCCATCATGCAGTTTGCTGAAAAGACAGAGCGCCTAAATTTTCTTTCGCTACACATATTTCACCTCGTCTACGTCTATGTACCTTCTCACATAGTTTCTACGATTTCCCAAACTTTTACACATCCATATATCAAAATATTATTTACTTGATTCAACCAGACTTGATTTTTCTATACCACGCCTTCTATACCTTTTATCATTTCATCGATAGTTCATGTAAGTAATATATTTTTTTTATCTTTTAGTTTAACCCAATCACATCAAACAACTAGAAACAAATTTAATTTCAAAGCCTTAGTATAGCCTAGTAATAACTTAAACTGTATTACTCTTGCTTCCCCGTGAAATTACTCTGTTATACCCACAAAGGGTATTAAGGAGTTTTATATTCAATTTATCCACCGAGAGGAGGAAAATATTTAAATAAGATAACCAATTCAACAAAGTCATTCCGTGTGCAAATTGTGATGCCCTATATAATATCGCACCAATAATGAATTTTATTTTTTTCAATTATTATTGGACATGCTTTATCAGTTTTTCTCTATAATGTCTTTGACTCGTGTCAGAAATTATTGAAATGTTTAAAAATCCTAGGTATTTTTTTATTTTCCTCTTTATCGTTATAATGTTTATCCCAGGGATGATCTTATAATTTATATAATGCAGTTTAAAATGAAAAAAATAGATTAAGGTGTAAAAAAACCTCACATTAACTTTAGTCTGAAAATCGCTGGGAATCAAACTTGGGATCCCTGAGTATTTAAAAATTATCTTATAATTTATATAATGCAGTTTAAAATGAAGAAAATAGATTAAGGTGTAAAAATACCTTACTGTAACTTTAGTCTGAAAATCGCTGGGAATCAAACTTGGGATCCCTGAGTGTTGAAAAATTATCTTATAATTTATATAATGCAGTTTAAAATGAAGAAAATAGATTAAGGTGTAAAAATACCTTACAGTAACTTTAGTCTGGAAATCGCTGGGAATCAAACTTGGGATCCCTGAGTAATGAAAAATTATCTTATAATTTATATAATGCAGTTTAAAATGAAGAAAATAGAATAAGGTGTAAAAATACCTTACAGTAACTTTAGTCTGGAAATCGCTGGGAATCAAACTTGGGATCCCTGAGTGTTGAAAAATTATCTTATAATTTATATAATTCAGTTTAAAATGAAGAAAATAGATTAAGGTGTAAAAATACCTTACAGTAACTTTAGTCTGGAAATCGCTGGGAATCAAACTTGGGATCCATGAGTAATGAAAAATTATCTTATAATTTATATAATGCAGTTTAAAATGGAGAAAATAGATTAAGGTGTAAAAATACCTCACATTAACTTTAGTCTTGAAATCGCTGGGAGTCTAACTTGGGATCCCTGAGTGTTGAAAAATTATCTTATAATTTATATAATGCAGTTTAAAATTAAGAAAATAGATTAAGGTGTAAAAATACCTTACACTAACTTTAGTCTGGAAATCGCTGGGAATCAAACTTGGGATCCCTGAGTGTTGAAAAATTATCTTATAATTTATATAATGCAGTTTAAAATGAAGAAAATAGATTAAGGTGTAAAAATACCTCACAGTAACTTAAGTCTTGAAATCGCTGGGAATCAAACTTGGGATCCCTGAGTGTTGAAAAATTATCTTATAATTTATATAATGCAGTTTAAAATGAAGAAAATAGATTAAGGTGTAAAAATACCTTACAGTAACTTTAGTCTGGAAATTGCTGGGAATCAAACTTGGGATCCCTGAGTAATGAAAAATTATCTTATAATTTATATAATGCAGTTTAAAATGAAGAAAATAGATTAAGTTGTAAAAATACCTTACAGTAACTTTAGTCTGGAAATCGCTGGAAATCAAACTTGGGATCCCTGAGTATTGAAAAATTATACGTGTCTCCAGGCTACAGCGGCTTGATATTTCATTAATTCATACATTTATTTGAAATCAAATCTTCATAATTCAAATGTCTTGAACTTTTGCAAAGTAAATAACTTTGTTTTGCCCGTAGATCTCTCATACAAGATGTGAATACGCTGTGAAAAACTGGCTTATCATTGCCCATCTTATACGTCTCAAATAATATTTGACGGCTTTTACAACCACTTTGGTATTTTGATGTCACGGATAATACCAAGCGAAGAGTTCTTCCTCTTTTATTATGTCATCTTGTTCCACTTTATCTCTTGTTTTGACTGCTGAAATTGCTTTGCCATAAATGTCGTAAAAAAATTGACATATTTTTACCCTACATTTCCGGGTCTTTATAACTATGTAAATAAATTGATAAGGTCTCAAGGTTAAATAATATCTTAAATTATCTTCATTTTTTGCTTGTCATAAAACAGATTAAAAGTATTGTAATTTGTTTCATCAAACACTGTTTATTCTACTTTTTGTAACGGTATAACCCTACCAATTTCAAGGTTTTCCCATCATCATCAGGGGACTACAAACAAGACTTGTGTTAATAGAATAACATTATTTGGCATTGAAGTAAACTTGCTTTAAACAAGGACATAAAACACATTACGAGTATATCTCATTTTAATGGCGTATCGTGTACTTTCAAACATTTGTATTTTTTTCATTTCCATTTTTTTCTTGACAGACCTTTGATAACATTTTTTGTTTCATGATTTAATTTTGTTTATTTTTCTATTGTTTATAATATTTGAAATATTTTCAATATTGATTTTAATTATGCATGAGATCACATCAGAAGGCTGTTGATTTAGCAGAAGGTTCCTGTGCTAATCCCCTTAAATAACACGATATTATCTTTTTCGCCTCGTTTTGTACTGAATTATTTTGTAACACGTAGTTTATAAAACAATTTTGCGGGTTTATTATTACATGGCAATTTCTTTCAACCAATCAGATTTTTTTTTTCATAATTTCCGAAAACCAGATCGGAACCTTTTTTAAACAATCTAGGTATCAACGGGAATCGAATGTGCAACCCCCAGGCTGGAATAAAGGAGTCTTCAACTTGATCACATACATAGGTCGTATACAAAAGTACAACGTTTGTTTTCTACGTTATACAGATTTCTCCTGTTAAATAATGTTGGACACATTTTTTATTTATGTGGAAGATCACAAGGGAGGAATTTTCTCATAGTGCTAGGTAGTGCCGAGAATATATTCACTGTGTCGCTCAATTAGCTCAATATCTCTAACTTTTTTGCTAGTGTAGGGAATACCGTCGTCCCTGAATATTGTCAACACGCACGGTCAATGACCGACGAACCAACCTTCGGACATGCCCAAAGGTCGCATACCAGAACATTAATATTGTGTACCCGCAAATACTATTTACGACACATTCCACAGTAGAAACAGAACACATCACGCCGTCTCGCCATTTCGCCAATAAATATTCTACCCA
Source organism: Odontocerum albicorne (assembly GCA_949825065.1). Lineage (NCBI taxonomy): Eukaryota > Metazoa > Arthropoda > Insecta > Trichoptera > Odontoceridae > Odontocerum > Odontocerum albicorne. The sequence continues at coordinate 32,465,257 of OX463857.1, forward strand.
CTATATTATTAGCAACGTCTGCGACCACCTCTGCACGCACAGGAGTGAGATAAAAATATAGTGCGGACGCATTCACGCGCCCCGTTCTGAAATTGTATATATACCTACTTATCGATAAATAAAGATCACTTATTATTAATCATTTGACCATTCATCGCTGTTTACTATTCATTGATTGTTCACTCTCACTTTCCGCATTCCTAATCGACGTATTTTATTTTAAATACCGAACAATCATAATCATCACGACGTACCAGTAAAGCATCCCGCTAAACTAGAATATATATGACCGAAGTCATTGGTACACTGGACTTCCAAGTGGAACGTCGCCAAGTCAAACCAAGTACTACTCCATTCGGATGATACTTTTATTTTTCTGCCTAGTATTAAAAGTAAATTAAGAGTCAAATTTTTGACAAAAAATAAAAAAAATCAAGATGTTTTGATGCTGAGGGTTGTCAATTATAACTGACGCTCGTATAATAAGATGTATTATCAACGACTGTAACTCGTGTGATAATATATCTTACCTGTCCCACCACCCCTTTATCTAGCCGATATTTTCGTAACATCCGAGCTGGAACTTGATTGTACAAGTATGTATACCATATATGTGTATGTTATATTTTTTTCAATTTTAAAATTGATTGTGCAAAAAAGGTTTAAAAAAACAGAAACTTGTATGCAATTTTCTTTTGTGAGACGCAGAAAGAATCGCAGAAAATCTTTTTTAAAGGTGGGCCCATCAGTCGCACTCCAACTTTTAAAGGTGGGCCCATCAGTCGCACTCCAACTTTTAACAGTATTTTGCGATTTCACTGGTTCTGTAAGTAAGTAAAAAAATAGATAATTATTTCTTTAAGGTTGTAATTGTTAAAAACGTAAAATGGCATGTATGATTTTAATGAAAATTCGTGAAAAGATACGAGTATAAATAAATATTCGTGAAAAGATATAAAAACTGCTTTGTAAACTGGGAAGGTTTTAAATATTCCAATATGTAGAGAGAGAAAGTAACTAATTATGTAGGAAAAGATCATGTAAAACGAGTACGTCTATAATGTAAACTAATCGAGTGAGACGTGCAAGAGAGCGGAGACTGGAGACAGAAGGTGGGTGTATATCTCGATAGGGGAACGTTACCAGTCCTGAAGAACATTGTTTTGAATATTTTTTTTAAATCGATGACTTTTCAAGGTGTTGATAATAGTTTTCTTTTCATATTATCGCCATTATTGTAAGGACTATTTATTTATTTTAATACTTGATTCATGTAGAGAATACGACCTTATAATAATAAGAAGATTATTTAAATAGCGCCATTTATGAAGAGAAAACTTTCTTCAAGGGCGGTCTAACTCGAGACTGGAACCCACTTTTATTGACAAATTAAAAATGTTACAAAATAAATTATTTATAAGTTGAGTATAAAGATTGGAAGATAGTAACTGCGGCCATTATATTAGGTACTTCCCCGCATTAGCGTATGTTCAGAAGAACAAATTTGGTATAAAAACCCCCCAAAACTTACCTAGGGAATACAAATTAATAAGAAACCTATAGATCTTCCGATGTGAATTTACAACATATTACAGTACCCGGCGGTAAGTAATACACATCGGGCTTAAGAAAGAGACTGTCGCTTTGTAAAGCGTCGTCTCTGTCGCACGGACAGTTAGTGCATCGTGAACAAGAGACGACGCTTTACAAAGCGACAATCTCTTTCGTAAGCCCGATGTATATTACTTACCGCCGGGTACTATAACTACCATTGAGTTTGTCAACAACATACTGTCCACATTACGTTCGTTTAACGGTCCCAATATTTATCTGTATAGCTGTATGGCCAAGAGTTGAATTGTCTTATCTACCACTAAGAGCTCAACGAATCGGACGCCCATTTTTTACCAACCACAAGTGTCATGACCAGGAGATTCATACTCATAGTTGATAGAAGATGCAAAGTGCCGGGCTACAGACCGAACTGGATGGACAATTTATATTTTATTTTAGACATGTGTAGAAAATATAGATGACAAAGAAATGATGATCGAGTATACAAGTCAGAAGAACAAGATGCACGTAGAAGAGATGGACCTAGGAAAATGTGACTTAATAAAGTCAACCTGATTTTACAAGACGATAAAGTGGAGAAATATAAATAATAGAATATTTTGTTTTTCGTAATAGTTTTGTATTTAGGATAGAAACAAATAGAGGTCTGTGTCTCTGGGTACCCCACTAGGAATAGTTTTTTACGATATAGAATATATTTATTGCAAATTCAATCTGGCGAACTTATTACGAATCTCTTCCAACCAACCACACAAAAGTAAATGAAGCAAATTATGTGGTCGCATGAGTCATTCAAATGACTGTCCATCCCCACGAAATCCATAAACACATACGTGAGCATATGCCCACGAACCCCACAAAGATGGACCATCCCCTGAACATTATTTTTCATATAAAGTGAGATATCATCAATCAAAAGGAAAGGAAAAGAAAAATCATGAATGAAACACATTATTTTACTGACTAGAAATTAAGAGTTTTTTCAGTCCTTCTTAAAGCATGCCAAGGACGGAGCGAGTCTTATATTGGTTTGTAACTTATTCCAGAGTCTCGCTGCATGGACAGTAAAGGATGACGTAAAAAAAGGGGAGCGGTGAACTGGGAAGGTCAATAGACAATCTCTGTTTGAGCGTAGCGCTAATCCACGATTGGAAAGACGCTGAAAATTTTCGGCGAGATAAAAGGGGGCGGCATGTACGAAGTGGCTGTAAAACATAACGCGTAAAATAATATGTGATTCTTTGGTAGAGAAAGAATATTCAAATGACTTCATCGTCCTCCAAGTTACAAATAAAGGTAATATTTTGTAAAATTAATAACTGATCTAATACATCCCTTTACATGGAGTAGGTGTAGTGTAGTGGTTTTCTGAGAACCACTTAGCATGCGCGACTTTTGATCAAAGATTCGTTCGAGCGCGTATAATTCCTGTAGGTTTCCTCTTGCGCCACTGAGTGCACAAACGCAACGAGTTGATATTTAACGTTCATTAAAGAAATTGTTTAAAAAAATTGACGAAACCTTTGAAATTTAACACGAAGCAAATATTTTAGAAGATCCATAACAGTGTCATTATAATAATCTATTCATTCGGCCTATCATGTAGCTCATGAATAAGCACGTGACTAATATGATAGCTCATCATGGTACGAAGGGAGGTCAATAAATTCGCGGAATATAGGGGTTCCAATAATATGTCTCATTATTAGTGTAACCACCAATTTCTAGTTTAATTTTAACAAAGTTATTTAAGATATTACCAGGGAAGCATTTCAAACCTTAATAACATCCCATGTATGGAAAAATCGATAAGTATCGCACCGTCATTTAGTTTCTCACAAAACAAGAAAAAACGCGTCAAATATTTTTGGAAAATATGTAAGCGGCTTACGAAAACCGTTGCCCGGGAAAATGGTTTACAAGTGGCATAGTTTTTTTAAGCACACGATTGTCAGACCCGCACTCCTCTATGGCTCCGAATGCTGGACGATGTATAACTTTTACTCTAGGCAACTAGAAACTGCTGAAATACGCATGCTAAGATGGTCAGCTGGTGTGTCCCTAAGAGACAAAATAAAAAGCTCACGCATTCGTGGAAGCCTAGGTGTTACAGACATCAACAGCAAGATGGAGGAGAGGCGATTGATATGGTATGGGCACGTTGGAGCCATCTCCATAGATCTTCCTCGAATAACAACCAGAGGAAGGCCAAAGAATTTATGGCTGGTGCAAAAAGATAACCTGATGCAGAGGCATGGTCTGGGGGACATAGTCCGGGACAGAAGAGCATACAGCCTGAGGACGAGGAGAGCTGACCCCAACAGTCTTCGCAGACAGTGAGTTGGGATGGAGCCAGGGAGAAGAAGAGAAGAAAGTTTTTTTAAGCAAGGGAGAGAATCACCTCTGCAAGCTGTAATTTGTCTAAGCAAGCATCTTTTAGCACAAGATTTTATACTTTTTTGACGATGTTCGAAGAAGTGGCCTCAACAGGCCGTCTTGATGTCACCTACAACGATTTTGAATATCCTCCATTAGCATCTAGGGATGTTAAAAAAAATGTGCAAGGTGGGTACTCAGAATGCTCACACCACTTCAAAAACTACAATGCGTCGAATGTTCGCGACAAATTTTGGACCACAGCGGAAACAGCAAAAATAAGATTTGGCTCAGAATTGTTACTGGAAATGAAATTTGGGTCCATCGTTAAGAGCTAGAGTCGAAGGATATACGGTGGCATAAAAAGGACACACAGCCCTCTAAGAAGTTCAAAATGTTGCAATCCGCTGAAAAAATTATGGGTACATTTTTTTTGGGATGCGGAAGGTAAACTGTTGATAGATTACAAAGATAAGGGCATTACAATAGTCAGACAGTAGGGTAAACTTTCCTTAATCGTACCCCTTAAGCAAATATTTCAACAACAAGGTTATGAAGGAAAATAAGACAATCAAATACATACTATCAAAATCAATTATTATTTACTTATGAAATGACATACACAAAAATATAAAAAAAGAAATAGGCATTAAAAAAAAAATTAAAAATAAAAATATTAAAAAAAGTACGATTTAGGCTCAATGTTCTTAAACCGTACCACGTTGTTCTTAAATCGTACTTTGAACAAAATTAACAATCAAATATTTGAATCAAACTTAAATAAATGGTAAATTAGCTGTTGGAAAAAGTAAAGTAATGGTGTCTAAAATCTGTTAATGATATTTTTAAAGAAATGACTGAAAAACAATATATAGTATTATGTGGGTAGGTACTACATGAATCAAATTTTGCAGTTATTACATATATAAATAGAAATTCTTTTGTCGACTCCAACACAAAGTTCATGAAACCAAATGTCACATTGTATGCATTGCATCTTATTTTTTTGTATTTTTTTGTTGCATTTTCCACAAAACAAACCGATGTTGGCTTTTTTTGCTCTTTTTTTAATATTTTCTTTTAAATCAGGGGTTACATTTGATTTGTTTGCTCTTTTTTTAATGTTTTTTCGTTTTTCTTCCATTTCAAGACGTTTGGTTATTTTTTTCCTCTTTGGCTCATTCAATTTATTTTCGAGTTCATTTTTATACGGACTCTCAGTTAAAACTTGAGCTGCCGATGCCGTGGTATTTCTTGATTTATTTTGTGTCGCTGTTATTTGAATTTTAGGTGACAGGTGTTCAATTTCAGACCTTATGGTTGACGTACAAATTTGATGTGAAATTTCAGGAGAATTACACTGTTCATCAGTTAGTTGTGGTGCGGAAATCTGTGGAATATGCAAGACTGTGTTATTTGAAATATCATTGCGAGTGTATGTGTCTGATCTTGACGGTATTTCATCAGTTTCTTTGGTGTCATTTATAAGTACAAATTCTTCATCCCTTATTTGAAAACGGTTACATGGCCACAAACCACACGATTCGAAGCCATGCAATGCAGTTTCCATGCACACAGCTCGTGGGTAGGCGTCTCCTAAAATTCCTGCCACATTCGACTGTTTGATTAAACTTCCTGGATGCGTACGCATCCAAGTTTCGCTTGCCTTGTTATATTTTAATTTCAAAGATTTAAAAAATGATTTGTCCAGGGGCTGAAGTTTGTGCGATGTGTGAGCTGGCAAGGAAAGCATAATGATTCCATATTCTCTGGCAAGATGAATTGCGTCGATATTTTTTGTATGGGTCGAATGCCCATCTAGTATTAGCAACACTTGCTTTTCATCTGATTTCTGTAACCTGACAGACTTAATAAAATGTTCCATCCATTGTAGGAATAAACCAGATGTAATCCATCCACTGTCAGAGCAAGTGTATAATGTGTTAGGTGGACCTCCTCTTGTCAGATCGTCTGTCATCCTTTTCCTTTTGAATATGAGCATTGGAGGTACGAATTCACCTACAGCATTCATACAACAAACACACGTTGTATTCGTTCCTCGCTCTCCACTTGTCAATGCCCCTACTTGATGTTTTCCTTTTTTTGCTAAAATTTTAGATGGCTTGTGTACAGTGCTGAGTCCCGTTTCATCGACGTTATATATGTGGCTCCCTGAAAATTTGAATATATCTACAATCTTTTCATATTTGTCAAAGAAATCCGTCACATTTTTTTTATTAAAACCTTTGCACCGAGCCATCGATGTTGCTTCAGGAGTTCTCAATGATATTTCCGGGTGGGTCTTTAAAAAGTTATAGTACCACTTCCAACCAGCTAACTGAGTGTCTCTATTAAATCTGTGCGGAAGTTTATATCTTTCAGCTAATTGGTACGCCAAGTAGCGAAAATCTTTAATTGTCAGTCCAAAAAAACTAGATTCTAGTTCTAGTATATGTTTAACTAATTCGTTTTCCATGTCTTCTGTTAAGTATTTGGGTCTTCCGTTAGTTTCGTAAGTATTCAGATTCTTCAAGTGTCGTCGGAATGTTGGCTTTGGAATTTTATAATTCCGGCACACTTCGTTGAATTTTAATTTTCCGTCACTATACATCTTGATAGCTTCTTCCATATTCTCCTTGGACCATGTGTTATACTGACGTTTTGTCATTTTTCAGCTTAACTAAAACTAGGAAACAAATAATTTAAATAATTGGGTGGATTGCCAGAATTATAAAAAAATCTTTCTCGATAACATGTTTACTAACTTGAAAATACAATACATTATTGTTAACATGAATAATAATCAACTATGTAAATGAATAAAATATGTTAGCACTTAAAACCAAGTATTCCTATATCGTACCGGTACGATTTCAGAATAACCTTACTGGTACGATTAAGGCAAATCATGTCATTCACATTTTTATAGGTTATGTTTAAATACCGTGCGTCCACGCGTGACGCAAAGTATACAAAAATATGAAGAAATACACATAGTTCGGTATGTATATACATTTCATCAACTTATGCAAACGATAATGGAAAAAACCTCTTATCAAATAAGTAAAAAAAATACTGAAAAACAGCAAAAATACTTACAATTTATATATTTTTTCTGTAGAGCAAATGCACAGCGTCTAACAACATACAAAGCAATATGTCTGCCTAGGGCTTCTTGTTTTTGTCACCGGTGGCGCTGAATGAGCATTACATTTTGAGTTATCGTAGTGGTACGATTTAGGCAGGAGTACGATTTAGGAAAGTTTACCCTACTTCGTTGGTCTGCTGATGCAGTAAATAGAAGCTTGTAAGTAACTATTAGAGTTAATGGTGAATATGATATATTGAAACTAAAACATAGTTTTTTCCCCTTCATTCCGCGAATGTATTGACTTCCCTTCGTAGGTGTCTTGGGAAGATAATGCAATAGTTTATTTTGATCTTCCACGCTTTAGTTAATTTTTAGTTTATTTACTGAAATAAACCTTCTGCTTCGAACCTTTCAAATCTCCAAAGGGACCGAGTATCCCGCATCTGTGTGATTGGAGTGGATTTTGGATCAAGTATATTAGATAGTATCCTGAAAGAATAAAACTTTAAAAGTCATAAAAGAATGTGCACATAAGACTTATGTATCGAGGAAAATATAGAACAGCAGTCTGAGATACTTTGTGCACGATGAACGAATTGATGTAGAAAGACAGAAGAAATATAAAGTGCAAATGTGAGTGGTAAGCCTAGTGGAAGAAAACCAGGAAAAGTATGGTTGGAACAGAATGAAAGTATGGTTTTATCCTCAGTGAGATACAGGCAAAAGCCTAGTTTACTGGGGATACGACAAATAAAAGGCGACAAACCCTGATCCATTAAAATAATGTATGTCCAAATCAAATTTCCTGCTATTTTTTCGGAAATTATGTATATTTCTTTCATGTATACTAATAAATAAAAGTAATAATAAATAAGAACAAATAAATTATATTTGGGAAGAAGAAAACGTAAAAAGACTGAGAAATCGAAGAAATTGTATGAGAAGGTGTATGGATGTGGTAGAGACTTAGGATGTATGTTGAGGTATGAAAGTCTGGAGCTCTTTCCTTTATACCTATTCCAGCAGGGAAATGGTGTGATGGAATATTTTAATGTTTTCCACTCCGTTATGAAACTTTACTAAGCATTTAATATATAAATATACAATCTGGTTTTCTTACAAGTACAAAACGGTTAAAAACCAATATAAGACTCGCTCCGTCCTCGGCATGCTTTAAGAAGCGACTGAAAATACTCTTAATTTCTAGTCAGTAAAATAACGTGTTTCATTCCTGATTTTTCCTTTCCTCTCCACCATCCCTTCCTTTCCTTTTGATTGATGATATCTCACTTTATATGAAAAATAATGTTCGGGTGATTGCCCGTCTTTGTGGGGTTCGTGGGCATATGCTCGCGTATGTGTATGTGGATTTCATGGGGATGGATAGTCATTTGAATGATTTATGCGACCATGTAACTAGCTTAATTTACTTTTGTCTGGTTGGTTGGAAGAGATTACCACCTGGCAATAAGCCCGCCAGATTGTAGTTGCTATCAAAGTGTTAAATAAATAAATTAAATATTTTTTAACTTATCTTAATTAGACAATAATGTCTGTGATACCCTGTTTTTAAAAAAAAATAGTGCTTTCAAGCATTTTACTACTTTTTAAAATTAATTAAGTACAAAAAAAACTCATTCCTTTCCAGCATCATCCAATTTGAGAAGATAAAGCGATCTCCTTATGCAGGAAGTAAGAGGAGATCTGAGACGTTATCCGACAGATGGCGATGCAAATTTCAAAGGAGTCAAGAGTGCTTTGAAGGATGCGGAACCAACTGAGATATATAGAAGTGGACTCCACATCCTCGCAGCTAACAAGCAGTACTTTACTCTACCTCAGTCGACAGACGAGTGAGCTTCGTACTTTTTGGTAAAAGTCCTTTTTCTCAAAGACGGCTATTTCTTCCTCCTTTGTTTCAATGGAATTTCTACATTAAATGGTTTAGAAAAGGTACAGTTTCAATGAAAAGCGCAATACTAATAAATGTATTTTATATAAATTGACTTGCTTTTCGTTATGGTATTTTCTTATATAAATGGCGAGTTTATATCAATGTCTTCTAACTATCAAGGTAAGAGATAAGTTAATTTATTTATTTAAACTTTTCTGTACAATTTATAAAATGGAGGGTGTATTGTCATGAAGTAATCTCTTCTACTAACCATCAATTATTATGCAACATTTTAAGTGAATTTTTTTAAACTTATTTTTAAATTACTGTTCACAATACACCATTGTTTATTGTGAAGAGTAATTTAAAATTTTATCATAAATTACTGTTCACAATACACCACACACGTTGTTTTATTGAAAATGCAAGTCATGAAGTAAAATTACATAACAATGCTGAAATATTTTTTTTTTGGATATTAAGTATAAATTTTAATTATTGATGACTAGAAAACCAAACTTAAATATAAACAAATAATAAAAAAAAGAACAAACAAGCAAAAGAAATAAAAATAACAAATTTTGAAATAACAAATTACGATAGCAAATATAAATTTAAAGTAGGTCATAGATGACAATAAAAAGGAATAAAAACGTGGAAAACTTGAAGGGATGTGCACTGTTTTTGATTGGCATTTTTTAAGCACGTTCTGATATCTGTACCTACATGTTATTTTAAAAATGGATTGCACTCAAGTTTTCACTATTAAACTCTTAAATATTTATGATTGATTGTAAGTGTAAGCCAAATGACAATTCACTCGCCATATTTTCTACTCTAGCATATAACTAAAATGTATTCGATTTAATACAACATATCAACATTATTTTTTCTGTACGTCATGAGCATATGAATTCTGAAGCGCAATCGAATAAATAAATAACGAACTGTTGAGGAGTGGCGAGCAAGTGGACAGTCTCCAACAAAGTGAGAAAACCAAATAAAAGAGCCGGCTATTCCCCCATTGAGTGCTACACTCATCATGACTCAAGATCGGCAGAAATTAAGGCAAATCATCTACTCAGTTGCAGTAAATCAGGAAAGCACGACGCTTAGCCATTAGAAATATAATTTATGTTAAAATAAATAAATCAGGGATGTGACAGAGTTTCAAGAACCAAAAACATTAGACTATAAATAATTTATTTTACGAAATCAAAAATATACTATATTTAAAATATAGATTTTCAGGCGTTGAATATAAAAACCTGTAAACATTAGAACAAGTTTTAAAAAATGTTATTGAGGTAGCGTTTTTCCAGATGATGGAAAAATTGCGAAAGATATCGAACAGCGTGTAGCGATAGGAAAACAAAGTAAATAGGATACTAAAACATATGTCTTCGATGTTGTAATTTGTTTTTTCCACTTTTTTGTAACGGTATAGCCCGTTACGGGTTATAAGGGTTATACCGTTACAAAAAAGTGGAAGAAACAGTGTTTGATGAAACAAATTACAATGTCTTTAAACCTCTACAGTGTCAATGCCTTAACTATAAATAATATATATCTCTTCGAACTGGATAGTGTGAAAATCTGCTAAGATGATGATAGCCCACAACAGTATTCTATTACCAAGTTTGATTTTTTGAATTTCAATTTGGACATGGAAAACCCTGAAAAAAGCCAAATAAACACTTTATAAATATATGCTTTGAGACGCTTTATAAATATGTGCTTTTGTATTATGTCTTTTTTTTTTCGTCACTGGTATTTGACATTCAATTCACATAACGGTCATACACTCTTATCTCGCAGAAAATTTTCAGCGTCTTTCCAATCATGGATTAGCGCTACACTCAAACAGAAATTGTTTATTGGCCTTTCCAGTTCACCGCTCCTCTTTCTTTACGTCGTCCTTTACTGTCCATGCAGTGAGACTCTGGAATCAGTTACAAACCAATATAAGACTCGCTCCGTCATTGGCATGCTTTAAGAAGCGACTGAAAAAACTCTTAATTTCTAGTCAGTAAAATAGCTTCAAGTCAATGCTTCATTCCTGATTTTTCTTTTTCTTTCCTCTCCACCATCCCTTCCTTTCCTTTTGATTGATGATATCTCACTTTATATGAAAAATAATGTTCGAGTGATTGTGCGTATTTGTGGGCTTCGTGGGCATGTGCTCACGTATATGTTTATGGATTTCGTGGGGATGGATAGTCATTTGAATGATTTATGCGATCACGTAACATGCTTCATTTACTTTTGTCTGGTGGCTTGGAAGAGATGGCCGCCTGGCTATAAGCCCGCTAGATTTTATTTGCAATAAAAGTGTTAAATAAATAAATACACTATAACATTTGAGAGTGGTTTTGTAACCTGAAAACAAGACCCAAATAACCAAAGTAAATATTGTTTTCAATTTCAACACCCCAGATTTATAAAGAATGGTTACTTTATTTCCTGAAAAAAAAAAATTGTTTAACAGGGTAACCATTTGTGTGACTTTAAAGGCTTATTTTAATGCGCAAAACGTTTAGATTATATAATGTGATCTTTGCATGTGTCTCCATCCCTGTCATGGCATAATCATGAAAAGGGATTAAGGCAATGGGGATGAAAGGGCAATTCAAGTAATGGAGTCTATAATGATTGGTTTAGCCGCTGTTGGATCGATTCGCTTCACTCGCTTAGAAAATTATAACACATCGACGAAATGGCACCAAATTGATTCACTCGCGATAGAGTGAGTTCGGTCATGCGAAAAAGTCAATAATAACTGGTGTGGTACCTACTCGTATACTCCGGTTCCACCTTATATTGGACCCATTTTACGTTTATACGGAATTTGGTTTATTCTGCGCATTCGCACCCCTTTATCTTTGCTAAAATTGCATGTCATTACATTGGTTAGTTGTGTAATAGTAAAAAAGATCCCTGTTTAGCAAAGCAAAAATATCGAATCATTTTTCTAGTAAAACAATACTTGCACATACGAGGGTCATCCAGAAAGTAAGGTTACAACATTTATGTAGGATCGAAAAATGCTTGTATTTAATTGAAATTCACAGGATACTTTACAAATATATTAAACTATTTTTCAACGTAATCGCCATTGTAATCAAGACAATTTTGTAGTCGGGGTACCAGCTTTTGTATGCCAGTGTCATAGACCTCCGCCGCTAGCTCTTTCAACCACTTCTTCACAGCTTCCTCGACCTCCTGAACATTGGAAAATTGTTGAGGTGTAGTGACACACCCACGTCAAATCCCTTGTCACAATAGATTCCAGAAAAGCTTCTCCCTCTTGTGCAAAACGATCCGAAAATTTACGCGCGGCGGTCACGCGAATTTTACGGTGCTCCGATGTGAGCATTCTGGGCACCCATCTAGCACACAACTTCACGTAACCAAGTTTTTCCAACACAATATCACCAAGGAGACTTCGAAAAATGTCAGAAAATTCTTCGTGAAGGTCGTCAAGTGTCACACGGCGGTCATTTCGCACTTGTTCTTCAACTTTTTGCACAAGTTCGTCAGAAATCCCTGCCTTGCCTCGTGGTGAGTATCAGATCGGCCTTCTCTGAACAACCTAACCCACTTTGTGACATATTTTTGACTCATCACATCACTACCAAAAATTTCCACGAGCTTTCGATGGATATTCGCGGCGGTATTGTTCTGCAAAGTCAAAAAACAGATGACCGCGTGGATCTCGCATGGAAGTTTTTTGGCGGGAGCGCGCGACGACCTCTCCATCGGAAGAATTTACTATGACTGAACAAAATAGCCGACCAACATGCGAGACCAAACCAACTGATTCTTAGGATCCCTCCTACACGCCAGGTGCGCCAACTTTGAAACAAAAAATTTCCACCGGCCTCAGAAGCCCTTGTAACCTTACTTTAAAGATGACCCTCGTATTTTAGACTTGCGTAAGTTTTGTTGGATTTTCTCAAGCGGGGTAGTATTGCTAATATATTCGATGATGAACTACGAGTTATTCATTTATTTCAGTGGTTTTTATTCGAAATTTAAATTATTGATATTAAATACCATGTTGTCTGCTTGCCACTCTCTTACATATGTCTGAATTATTAGTTTGGATGTATTGAAATGTTCCACACAAATCGAAAAAACAAATCATCATTGTGTATTCCTATAGGCGTAGATGGAGCGGATAGAGTACCAGACTTTTTTTTATCTCGACATACATTTTTCGCCTTTTCTACACCCATACACCTTCTCAAACGATTCTCATGAGTTTTTTTGACGTCTCATTTTTTTAAATATCATTCACTTGATCCAACCATACTTTTCTTGGCCTTTTGCTACGCCTTCTACACACATTTGCACTGTATACGTTTTGTTAGCCTTTCTTAGTTCATTAGTTCGAAGTGCCCAATCTACAGAATGCTCTTCTTCGTCTTATTTAACACGTCTTCCTTAAGTTCACACCCGTTCTTCATATTTCATACATTGTCACCCCATATATTTTTCTAAGTGCACGCATCTTAATAGCATATTTTCTGCCATTTTCAATATTTTGCCAAGTACACGTTTCACTTCCACACATTAAATTTGATCTAAAATATTTTTGTAGACTATCATTTTAACAGATTTTGATACTTTCCGATTCAAGTATGTTATATCTGTTTTAGTGCCCCATTGACTTTCTTTCCAATTGCTACCATATACGCCGTTTGATGAATAAAGAATAAATTAATTTTGATCATATACTGTATGTTACTTGAATTAAATCTGATATCTGACATCAGTGCGATACTCCTCAAAATATCCTAATTAAAAATATGTACATTTTGAAAAACGTGGACGGGAGACTATATTGACGTCAACCAATTAATCGAGTCGATTGATTTCGTCATCATGCACATTCATGTTAGCAACAGAACCACCAACTTCTAGCTTGTTCTAGTATTTTTAATACAAATTCATTCACTTTAGTCGAACATTCTTCAAGATAATATCAGGAATTGAACCCAAAACCCGCAGATGGAAGACAAACGTCTTATTTACTAGGTCACGGAGGTTGCCATTTTTCTGAGATCGTTGAGGACTATATTATATACATTGTTATAAAATAAGTTTTTTTAAAAGATTATTAAATGGAAATTTTATGTACATAACATTAATGAAATCTTGGTCGTGAGATAAGATAAAACATGCCTGAGGGATCTATTTTTATGATATTTCACCCTTAAGGATATAATTCCCATATCATATGATAGAAGGAAGAATGTTACTGGAAATAAAAAAAATGGAATAATAAGGGAAACAATATTTTAAATTGTTTCCCTGTTTTCCTCTTTAATTTTTTTTAAATATGTAAATATAATAATAAAAAATATAAAAATAATATTATTATAGTGCCGTTTATAAAGACTGTCCTTAAAGGTCTTACTCAGGAGATGAACCCATTTTATACCGGACGGGTACAAAGACTGTAGATAGGCACGTTGGTTGCCGCGTAGCGCTCAGATAATCGAGGTAGTGAATACCGTAGCGAAGATCCAGTCGAAGAAGAAGAAGAGCAGGGAGAGATTCCTCTCAAGGCAGTCGAAGTAGGGTAGAGGGTCTCAAGTCAAACACGGTAAAGTCGGTGGAACTGAGAATATTTTAATGCCAACTTCGGACCCACTATATTAATGGTCAATCGGTCATAGCAAGCGCCTGCTACCCACGAAATACAACCACTTTCGTGGCCGGGCGCGCCGCTTAGCTCGACTGACCCTTGCCTTAGTCCCGATGTCTCGGCCGCCAGCACATTTTTCCTGTGCGGTCGCGAGCGCAATCGGCCTCAAACAAACATACATTTTACAGATCAATTTTATCATATTAACATACAGCATATCATTACATATTATAAGAACATATTAAGAACAAAGTCTATAAGGGTAAGGATTTCAGTCTACATACTCCTATAGATCTACACATATTTCAATACTTAATCCTATAACATAAATGTCCGTATCACGAAATAATTGTCTATCACACCTACAAATATTGCCACATGCAAGTTCTTTCATCAATCACAAGGGGCGACTGCACACGTCCGATACACATTTTATAGATTAAAAATATTACAAAATAAATACGAGTATATGATTTATGTTAAAGGCAAGGTTAGGAAAGTGGTGGCTGTGGCCACAAGATAACATACTAGTATTATCCACATTCGTATATGTATAGAAAAACATATTTGGTAAGAAAACCGCAAAATATGGACCAAAAGAAGACGATCTACAAAGGTATTTCAAAATAACCCTTTGTAGATTATCTGATACGTAATAGTAACACATTTGACTTTAGGTGTAATGTAATCTGTGTATAATGTTCATTAAAAATCACAATTCTCTTTACAAGACCTCAAAAAAAGTTATCTTCATGTGTTTCCCAAAAGTTGCACACGCTACGCATATCTCTAAGACAGTGTTCCCCAACCGGTGGTCCGCGGCCCGGTGCGGAGCCGCAGAGACTTTCCGCCGGGCCGCAAACAGTATGTCAAATTTCAAGGAATTTTTCGCTTGCACGTTGACTTGTATTTTTAGTAATTGTTAAATAAATATAATTGGTATGATAATACGACACGATGGTCGCTGGTTTTCTCAGAATGGACAGTCATAAATCTTCTCAGATACACTTAGGGAGAACGAAAATATTTGCTCTTGGATAGTGAACTCGGATGCAAAATTCTACCTAAATATATTTCAAAGAATTTCATAATACATAATTGTTTTCATTTTGGAATGGAATGGTGAGAGTAACAGTACATACAAGTAAAATAATGTCACAGACAGCACTGCAGCCAAGAATATCCAATATATATTAGCAAAGATGCAACAGCAGGTTTCGCATTAGTTTGTTGAAAAAACCCCATTGTTTTTGTTAAATTTTAATTGTATCAGACAATGTTATAATTAAAATTGTTTAACTGTTATATGTATATTTGTTAATTATAGTTACATATGTCCATCTGTCACAATATAAGATTAAAAAAATATTAAATAAAAAAAACATTTTTATTTCAGTATTAGTGGTCCGCGAATTTTTTTCCTTTTTTTACCGGTCCACGGGTCTAAAAAGGTTGGGGAACACTGCTCTAAGACACAGAGATAGACGATTCCGCGGCATAGGACCAGCAATGGTAAAATCCCTGTCAAAAAGTCCTCCCTATTGGATCAATTCGGAACAATTAATTTATTCAATGAAGAAAAAGTTGACTACAAGCATAATCAGGTCAAGACTGGAAGGGCATTTAACCAACAGAGACGAATTACAGGGCTTTAGAAATAATAGATCAACTAAGGACGCATTCTTCGTGATCCGTCAATTAACTGAAAAATCAATAGAGTATAACAAAACAGCATACCTCTGCTTTGTCGACCTCACTAAGGCATTTGATAGAGTTAGACTGGAAGTTGTGATAAAAATACTCAGTGAAAAGAATGTCCTCTCGAACTTAATAAAAAGCATACAAGGATTAAATGCCAATAACTACACCAGAATTAAAATAGAGAATGTCCTGACAAATGGCGTCCCTACTCCGATTGGAAATAGACAAGGGGATAGCTTAAGCCCGTTCCTCTTCTATCTAATAATGGACAAACTAATTGAGGAAGTTGCAGACATGGACAAAGGATACAGACTGGGAGATGAAACAGTCAGTATTGTATGCTACGCAGACGATGCAGTACTCACTGCAGAATCCGAAGATGACCTCCAAAGGATGTTATATAGACTCCATCAAACCTCACTAAAATATAACATGTCGATATCCAACATATGACGATATCCAATATCTAAGACCCCGGTGAGATGCAAACTAGCAGTGAATAACAAAATAATAGAGCAAGTGATGGAGTTTAGGTATCTTGGAGTGAGCATCAGTTGCAATGGAGATCTGTATGATGAAACCTTGAGACAGGTCGCTGCAATAAGGCGGCTGCAATATCGGGATACCTCAGAACACCGGTATGAAATAATTAACACATGAGAATAGAAAGTAAAGACAGAATATACAAGACATGTGTGAGCCGACCTACGGAATAGAGATCAGAGCAGACACATCTAGAACAAAATCTCTCCTGTGAACCTCGGAAATGAAAACACTGAGATGTATAACCGGAAACACACTAAGAGATAGAATCAAAAACACCGAAATAAGAAGAAAGTGTAATACGGAAGACATCGTCAGGTGGGGAAGACAGCGAAGGCGATTCTGGAACGAACATGTAAACAGAATGCAAGACGACAGACTTCCACGTGTCGCCCTTCATGGAACCCAGCCGGAAGAAGATTACCGGGAATACCTCAGAAGAGATGGCGTGACAGCTGGCAGTCCACGTCACAAGAAGGGGGACAAGCGGAACAAACAGATCATGATCTATAGAAAGAGGAAGAAGAAGAAGAAGAAAAAGTTGACCTCAAAGTTCCTATGCTCAAAGCTCCTCTCAATGGTAAAATGTTAATCTTGACAATCCAGGTTAAATCTTGGTGGTGGCTAAACAAACTTGAATGGTAGAATGTTAATCTTGACAATCCAGGTTGAGTCTTGGAGGTGGCTAAACACACTTGAATGGTAGATTGTTGATCTTGACAATCCAGGCTGAATCTTAGTGGTGACTAAACACAATTGAATGGTAGATTGTTGATCTTGACAATCCAGGCTGAACCTTAGTGGTGACTAAACACACTTGAATGGTAGAATATTAATTTTGACATTCCAGGTTGAATCTTGGTGGTGGCTAAACAAACTTGAATGGTAGAATGTTAATCTTGACAATCCAGGTTGAGTCTTGGAGGTGGCTAAACACACTTGAATGGTAGATTGTTGATCTTGACAATCCAGGTTGAATCTTAGTGGTGACTAAACACACTTGAATGATAGAATGTTAATCTTGACAATCCAGGTTGAATCTTGGTGGTGGCTAAACACAGTTGAATGGTATAATGTTAATCTTGACAATCCAGGTTGAATCTTGGTGGAGACTTAACACATTTGAATGGTAGAATATTAACCTTGACATCCCAGGTTGAATCTTGGTGGTGGCTAAACAAACTTGAATGGTAGAATGTTAATCTTGACCATCCAAGTTGAATCTTGGTGGTGGCTAAACAAACTTGAATGGTAGAATGTTAATCTTGACCATCCAAGTTGAATCTTGGTGGTGGCTAAACAAACTAACACCCTTTCAATTTAGTTATTTGGTTGATGGGGAAAAAAATAATATATCACTTAATAATAGAGATTTTATTGGTATTCAATTATTATGTATTTTAATTATTCAATTTTATTGGTATTTAATTAGTAGTGTTTGGATATATCCGAAAAAACTACGGCTATTATTATACACATATTTAATTTTATTTATTACATTCATCACTGCGACACGTGTTTTTACAGCATAGAGGCTTTCTTAAAGCAAAATAATCCCGTTTGTTACGAGAGAAATACGTAGATCTGACAAGTATTATCTTTTATGGGAAGTGTGTGTGTGTGTAGTCAATAGACCCAAGTGAAAATGTTTTGAGAGGGGTGAAACACTTTGTATTTTTCGGTTATTTTTTACTTTTTTAATTTTTACTGATGACTTTATGTATCTGTTATATTTTTAAATTTATTATTTTATATAACTTTCATTACATATGTATATTTTAAACCATATTTTCTTTGAAAAAGTGCGTTGTTAATAAAAGCCTCTTAAATGAAAAGTTATAATGTGCGCTTGTGGACTTGGATAAGAAGTAAGCCATGAAAAATATTGATTGAATATGGTGTTAAATGTAAATTTATGCGCGGTATTGCATCATTATATGTAACACCAAAAGTAGATATGTAACGTAGAGTGAACAGTGAGTTGCTGCCCTACTTTAATGGTTCTTATACCTGAATGTCGATTACTTGGGTCGTACTAATACTATATGATCTCCCGGCCATAATTCTTCAGCATGTGCATATCATAAATTCAGAAAATTTGAGGACTATTCAAATGAATTAAACAATTTGTAAAAATATGCTCAAGTTTGAACGTTGCCGTGGTCATTTTTATAAATCACATTTTGATTCGATGTGATTTCAGTAATATGAGACGCAAGCATTTCCACATTTGAAACACGATCTGTCATAGGAATATTGATGACATGACCGCAGATCCACATTTCAAAAGCCTCCACCCTGAGTGATGTTTCCTGGTTCAATGTCCTAGCCCTCATCCCTTAGATGAGATTTAAGAAGATATAACAGCAAATCATACTCCATCTTAATTCCAAGCTCAGGTATCGGCTTCTCAAAAGCTTCATTTAAATTAAACGATTTATTTTATCGCCCAAAAATACTATAACAAGTCTTTTGAAATATAAATTTACGAATCACAAATTTTTAAATTACGAAAATGTTTGTAAATTATAACCTAATTATAGTAGAGTATTTATAAAATAGAACAAATATTACGAAAAATAAATGTTTGTTCAAGTATTTATCTCTGAAAAAATACTTATCTCTGAACTGAAGTGGTTGTTGTAGAGGAAATCTATTATAGTAGTTCAATGATAAGGAAATGATACAAAGGAAAATAAGGATATAAGGGTATTCTGAGTGATGTTTTTATTGAAGTGAAACTTCTATAGACGCGGTATGGCAAATTGGCCTGAACGTCACGAAAAGTGAAACGCTTCCCCTTCTCCGACTTTAATGGTACTATTTCAAATGATCTTTAATATTTATTTATATTGATATAAATAAATAAATTTAATAAATAAGAAATATAAATTTATAAATTTATAATTATTAATAATATAAATAAATAATTTGATAAATGAACGATAAATAAATAAATTTATTTATATATTAAATGTAAAATTAAACATTGAATATTATACTATAATAAGAAATATTTATATTTAATTTAATTAAATTTAATGAATAAAATATTATTTAATTAAATGAGTTAATTAATAATAATTAATTCATTACAATAAATAAATATAATTGAATGAATTTAATATAATTATTAAATAAATAATTTATATAATACATAATTAATATTGATTAATAATAATAACGAATAATAATAATTATTAATAAGAATAATTATTTATGAATAATATTAATATTAATTATATTAATTAATATTAATAATAATACTAATATTAATATTAATAAGTATTAATAATAATTAATTAATTAATATTAATAATTATTTAAATAATTATAATATTAATATTAATAATTATTTAAATAATTATAATATTAATATTAATAATTATTTAAATAGTTAAAATATTAATATTATAATATTAATATTATAATTTTTAATTATCATTATTTAATTATATTTCTTATTAATATCAATAATTATTAATTAATTATTAATAATTATCATAAAAATTAGTTATTATTTAACTAATTATTAATTAATAATTATAATTAATAATTATTTATTATAATTAATGTATAATTAATTAATAAATGATAATAAGTACCCTAAAATTATTAACTATTTGTAATTAATTCATTAATAAGTTATTTATTAATTTTTTCATTAAATTTATTTACATTAATTTATTATTATAACCATTTCCTAATACTTAAAAAAAAATCGTTAGCAAATGGAAAAAAAGCAATGCATAAAATCAACTTTTCCTAGGAGCTAAGAAGTTTCACTCTACCGCACGAGAGTCGCATGCATCTGTTTTTTTTTTCAATCTTTCTTGAATATAATTAAGGATGGTGTACATCTGACAACAGGAAAATCGTTCTACAGTCGCACCCAATGGACCGTAAAAGAAACTGAGTAAAATGAGGTGTGGTGTGTGTTATATATTAAGAAGTATATCATTGGTATACAAGAAGAATATACATATTCGAAATTATTCTTAGATAACGATGTTTATATAACAAAGCCTATATAATAATGCATATAAAACAATGCTCTTAGCCTGCTGATTTTTTAAATTTCGTAAAACCCATCAGTAAATACATAAGCATTATTACCAGCTAATTAAAGGTGCCAATTTATTTACTTATGGTGTAAGGTTAATCGTTACATCAGAAGTCTGACATAAGACAAATCATTTTCGAAATTGAAGATTTGTGATAAAATTTCACGAAATAATCTCTAAACAAACAAAAAAATATTTTTCTTTGAGGACAAAATAAAATTATATTTATTGTGACGTGATGTGAACTCGCGCTTGAAAATTTTGATAATAATCAATCAGCTTTTCAATTTCCTAAATAAACGTCTGTAAATCCTTCATAAAATTGTTACCCACATTAATACATGGGTGGCTGGCCAATAAGAATATAAAAAAAATCACATCAGGCCTTTTTTCCCTCGATCACTGACCGTAACTGCCTTTCTTGACATAACTTTTCGAATAAAGGATTTAAAAAAAAGTTATTAATTTAAAGGAAGATTCCAGCTTATAATTTGTAGAAATCCGTAAAAGAATAACATTCAATTTATTACATTAAAGCCCCACTACACGTGTTTCAATGTCCTATCTTGAGGCTCTTTTCAGGTGGAATGTTCCCAGTTTTTTTTAACGAGCAGTTCTTATATCAGACTGGTGTCATGTTACCATGAACCATCTATCTGTAATGTTTGTTATATATTAAAACCATTTTACATATTTTAAAACCATTTTAATCTTATTTTTAAGCCCTCCTAAAAAAAAATAATTTTAGTGTCTGTAGATAACTGAATAAAACCAAGAAAAAATATAATATTGTATGGAAAAAGAGTTGAGAAAAATACATAAAACATATTCAAAACAACTAGAAGTTTTGCAAAAAAAATGTAAAGTGTATTTTACCAACCTTTAAATTTTATTATTTTGTTTTATCATCTCAAAAACGTTATATTGTATTTATTACTGATAACAGACATTATACAGAAAAGTTTTTAGTCGTGATGTTTGTGAAACTGTATTGTAATATCTAAAATTAATCATAAATTGTATTATTTTGTTTTATCATCTCGAAAACGTTATATTGCATTTATTACTGATAACAGACATTAAACAGAAAAGTTTTTAGTCCTGATGTTTGTGAAACTGTACTATATTGTAATATCTAAAATTAATCATAAATTTTATTATTTTGTTTTATCATCTCGAAAACGTTATATTGCATTTATTACTGATAACAGACATTAAACAGAAAAGTTTTTAGTCCTGATGTTTGTGAAACTGTATTGTAATATCTAAAATTAATCATAAATTTTATTATTTTGTTTTATCATCTCGAAAACGTTATATTGCATTTATTACTGATAACAGACATTAAACAGAAAAGTTTTTAGTCCTGATGTTTGTGAAACTGTATTGTAATATCTAAAATTAATCATAAATTTTATTATTTGGTTTTATCATCTCAAAAACGTTATATTGTCTTTATTACTGATAACAGACATTAAACAGAAAAGTTTTTAGTCCTGATGTTTGTGAAACTGTACAATAATATCTAAAATTAATCATAAATTTTATTATTTTGTTTTATCATCTCGAAAACGTTATATTGCATTTATTACTGATAACAGACATTTAACGGAAAAGTTTTTAGTACTGATGTTTGGGAAACTGTACAATAATGTCTAAAATTAATCATAAATTTAACGTTTTTATTTTCTCAAACAATAAAAGTATATTTACCAATATTAAGATAACCTTTATGTTAAAATACATTTTAAATTATAAATATGAAAATCTTTTTTATTTTTACAACCCTTAAAAAGAGTAAAGGTTACAGCGATGAATACATGGGTAACATAAAGAGCATTGACGACATGATGTACATACATTAAGAAGGGGTAACATGAAACTGCAAATTGATCTCTCCAAATTGGGAAATAAAAACAATATTTTCCACAATTTATGAATATCCATAGCGCTTTATAGAGGCACTTATATTTAGGGTGACCATACATAAAATAAGAAATAAAGGGCTGTTGATTAAACATATTTATTGCTTTTAATAGCAATTCCATCTATCTTAGTATTGTGTCTGACAAATTGTTACCAAATACCTTTTAATGGTTGAGAATATTCAAACATCTCTTGGTGGCTGTACACCAACCATCAAAAGTTGTTAAATGTCTTCTAATGCAGTGTTCCCCAACCTTTTTAGACCTGTGGACCGGTAAAAAAAGAAAAAAAAAATTCGCGGACCACTAATACTGAAATAAAAATGTTTTTTTTATTTAATATTTTTTAATCTTATATTGTGACAGATGGACATACTCGTATGTAACTATAAATAACAAATATACATATAACAGTTTAACAATTTTAATTGTAACATTGTCTGATACAATTAAATTTAACAAAAACAATGGGGTTTTTTTAACAAACTAATGCGAAACCTGCTGTTGCATCTTTGCTAATATATTGGATAGTCTTGGTTGCAGTGCTGTCTCTGACATTATTATACTTGTATGTACTGTTACTCTCACCATTCCATTCCAAAATGAAAACAATTATATATTATGAAATTCTTGGAAATATATTTAGGTAGGGTTTTGCATCCGAGTTCACTATCCAAGAGCAAATATTTCCGTTCTCCCTAAGTATATCTGAGAAGATTTATGACTGTTCATTCTGAGAAAACTAGCGACCATCGTGTTGTATTATCATACCAATTATATTTATTTAACAATGACTAAAAATACAAGTCAACGCGCAAGCGAAAAAATCATATATTTTATATTTTTGCATGGCGAATTTCTTGAAATTTGACATACTGTTTGCGGCCCGGCGGAAAGTCTCTGCGGCCCGGTACCGGGCCGCGGACCACTGGTTGGGGAACACTGTTCTAATACATTCAAACTCTTAGTTTTTTTATACAAATTTCAAAACATCTACATAATAAGCAATTACTATGCCTTCCTTTATTACACCCGAAGCCTCTTTAAATAAAATTTCTATTCTAGAAAAGAAACCAATCCCTTCGATTTTACATCCAAGAACCCTTTTTTTTCAACACTGCACCTTAGAATAAGTACAAAATAAAATTAAAAGATTCATTAACTTTAAAATAGGAATATCAAATTAACAAAAATATCCCTACTTGTTAAATGCAATGAAACTCTTAAAACTTTGTGACAGAAGAAAAACAGCCGATATAGTACTACTAGAGTGTGTGTAATGTTCATTTATAATTATGTTTTTTTATTAGATTCCCCAAAAAGAAATGTCTTCAATTGCTTGCCAAAGTTGATTTTTATGAACTTGTTTTCTACGGGTTCCATTGAAATGATGCGACGATTAGTAAAGAAACGAATCGGCCATCTTCCTCTATTTCGAGATGTCAATCTTCGTTTTATCATCGCAAAAACTTTACGTTGCATTTATTACTGATAACATACATTATACGGAAAAGTTTTTAGTCCTCATGTTTGTGAAACTGTAATATCTATAATAAAATTAATCATAAATTTTACATTTTTATTTTCTCAAACGAGAATGAAATATATCTTTTTTACCTTTTAATGGTTGAGAATATTCTGGTTATAACCTGGCGGATCTATTGACAAACTCATTCAAATCAACAAGAAAGATCCTGCCCGTAATGTTGTCTCCCGGTCATACTCTTAAAACTCAGATATGTCATGGGATACAAAAGGAATGAGGAAATGATATTAATGCATTCTATATTATAATATATATCTACAAGATTTTTCTTGAAGTTTTTTAGACGCAAGGAACGAAAAATTATTTCCTCTCATTTTAGCACATTGTTTCGACAAAACACAAAGTTACTTAGTCACGCAGTTATTGCGTAACTG
Source organism: Odontocerum albicorne (assembly GCA_949825065.1). NCBI lineage: Eukaryota > Metazoa > Arthropoda > Insecta > Trichoptera > Odontoceridae > Odontocerum > Odontocerum albicorne. Next base: position 32,489,999 of record OX463857.1, read on the forward strand.
TCGTTTTCTTGCTAACTGAGTGCTAATCTTTATCTGTTTCTTAGCTCCTCAGCATTTTAGAAAGAAATCATTGGAAAAAAACTTATAATTTCCTCGATCTTTGATATTAAATGGAAATAAGAAGAACATTGAGTTATTTAGTCGTGTTTACAACCTGTTACCCCCAATACATTACAATATACTCGTATATATTGTAACGGAACTTCAAAGCATAAGGATATCAATAATATATTAAATGGAAATAAGAAGAACATTGAGCTATTTAGTCGTGTTTAATACATGTTACCCCCAATACATTACAATATACTCGTATATATTGTCACGGAACTTCAAAGCATAAGGATATCAATGATATATTAAATGGAAATAAGAAGAACATTGAGTTATTTAGTCGTGTTTAATACCTGTTACCCCCAATACATTACAATATACTCGTATATATTGTCACGGAACTTCAAAGCATAAGGATATCAATAATATATTAAATGGAAATAAGAAGAACATTGAGATATTTAGTCGTGTTTAATACCTGTTACCCCCAATACATTACAATATACTCGTATATATTGTCACGGAACTTCAAAGCATAAGGATATCAATAATATATTAAATGGAAATAAGAAGAACATTGAGCTATTTAGTCGTGTTTAATACCTGTTACCCCCAATACATTACAATATACTCGTATATATTGTCACGGAACTTCAAAGCATAAGGATATCAATAATATATTAAATGGAAATAAGAAGAACATTGAGTTATTTAGTCGTGTTTAATACCTGTTACCCCCAATACATTACAATATACTCGTATATATTGTAACGGAACTTCAAAGCATAAGAATATCAATAATATTATATATTAAATGGAAATAAGAAGAACATTGAGCTGTTTAGTCGTGTTTAATACCTGTTACCCCCAATACATTACAATATACTCGTATATATTGTAACGGAACTTCAAAGCATAAGGATATCAATAATATATTAAATGGAAATAAGAAGAACATTGAGCTGTTTAGTCGTGTTTAATACCTGTTACCCCCAATACATTACAATATACTCGTATATATTGTCACGGAACTTCAAACCATAAGGATATCAATAATATATTAAATGGAAATAAGAAGAACATTGAGCTATTTAGTCGTGTTTAGTACCTGTTACCCCCAATACATTACAATATACTCGTATATATTGTCACGGAACTTCAAAGCATAAGGATATCAATAATATATTAAATGGAAATAAGAAGAACATTGAGCTGTTTAGTCGTGTTTAATACCTGTTACCCCCAATACATTACAATATACTCGTATATATTGTCACGGAACTTCAAAGCATAAGGATATCAATAATATATTAAATGGAAATAAGAAGAACATTGAGATATTTAGTCGTGTTTAATACCTGTTACCCCCAATACATTACAATATACTCGTATATATTGTCACGGAACTTCAAAGCATAAGGATATCAATAATATATTAAATGGAAATAAGAAGAACATTGAGCTGTTTAGTCGTGTTTAATACCTGTTACCCCCAATACATTACAATTGTAACGGAACTTCAAAGCATAAGAATATCAATAATATATAATATTTAATTTAGTGTTACTTTGTAAAGCAATGAAACTCTTGAAACTTTGTGACAGAAGAAAAACAGCCGATATAGTACTACTATACAACATTATTCAATTAGTGATGGATGCGCCTGACTAGCTCGCAAGCATTTCATTTCGTATTCCCACTAGATCCACAAGACAGCTCAATCCCCTTTATACCGAAAATAGATTAACTTAATTATAAAATTAATTCTTCTATAATTCGTATGCAAAGACTTGGAAAACAATTTTGCAAAAAATTTGATATTTTAAATATGGTAGGGATTTTACAGATGGTAGGGATTTCACAAAGCGAACGTAACAACGCGGATATAAAAACCACGCAGTTTTTTGAGAGCCTAGTTTGTCAACTTTATTGAATTTTATCACAGCTTCTCGATTTTTTTTAACTATGGTTAAATCAGATCAACACTTTTTTTGAAAGCGTAATAAGTAACTTAGAAACTTATTAGAATTATTTAAGAGTTTATATCATGAGTGGGTGACAAAGGACTCACTATATAAATATATTTTTATACCGAAAAATAGCATTTTATACCGAAATGTGCAATACTAATTATAACATAAACTCAACTTTAATTCGTATTCAGACTTGGAAATAACTTTTGCAACAATTTAAATATTTTTAATATACCATAAGTATATATAGTATTCGCCACAAAATCACGATATTTAGAAATAGCTACTAACTTTGTGCTCTCCTTTATTAATATAAATAACTTAGTATGAACAAAACATTAAAGACAATACTTTGCCTCTGGAGTTGAGTAACCCTGCATCAACATGTGGAAGGTTTCAATTCTGCAAAGTAACTTGCATCTCGTTCTACAAGTAAGCCCATGTGTTTTTTTTAAATCCCAAGATTGATCCATAAAATTCGGAAAAATCTAATTCTTCTTGTTCTATGGAAACATTGTTTCACTAAAAACAAATCGATGTTATTTACCACTGTAAAATAAGTGTTCCACAATTAAACAACCATTTTTTATACAAAAGAATTAGGATATCAATTAAAAAAGAAGCGAATTCTAAAGATTTCAAAACTTCTAGTCTAGTAAAAAAAATTACATCCCAAGCCTGACTTAAACATTACTCCCTGCTATAAAAAAATTAAAGAAAATAAGTTTCCTTTAAAAATACCCCATGGTAAGCCTACTCGTATATGAACGTATATTTGGAACAAGTAACCAACCGAGAATTGAACCTTTCTCTGGATTTTTTATTCAATTTAAAATTAGCAATTGCCTACAGGTATATAAATATTGCGAAACTTAGAATACATATTTTTTTTAAATACACTTTGTAGTAAATTTAATTTATTGCTTACTCACTAGAGTCGACGATCTTAAAAATTACGTTGAATTTTTAAAGAAGACTTATTGTATTTTTTGTTCTCTTATGCTATTAAAATAATGTTGTTATCTACTCAAATATCAGAGGCAGAGTTATCGGACTAAACATTCAGGTAAATAGTTACTGTTATAAAATTGATTTTTTTTATGTCACTAATTAAATTAACCCCCACGACACGTTTTTCCTTTCTTATCGCTAGTCTCTCTTTGGCCGAAATGATTACTACTTGTTACGAGAGCAATATTTTGATTACTGATATTTTGAATGGAAAATATGTAGTCTATTGACTCAAACGTAGCAAAAAAAAAGATGAATTAATTAACTTTTTACTATTTAATGTATTTAATGTAAAAACCGTAATTCACCTATAAAAAAGTGAATTACTGTTTTTTTTTTGCTCATGGGCTTATGTACATCTAATGTTTCCAAATTCTGTAAAACAATAAATTTATGTACAAGAAAATAATATGTTGTCTGCTGTAACGCAGGTAATTTTCAAAAGAAAAACTGGGTATTTTTAAAAAAGATTCAATTATATATATATAAAAAAAAACATAAATAACAAACGTCATGCATTTATTCTCAGCTCTGGCATACAATTACTAGCGGATCTCCCACTGTATCATCTGATGACGTATCCACTAACCGTACGTATTCGCACTTCTTCTCCGGCGCGCGCATATGACACGTATCCATCGTGCATATTATATGTTTTGTACGCATATCACATGTATATAAATATATTTAGATTACTTGGCAGAAATTTCGAGAAAAAGAAACACAAAGAATAAGATAAATTGATGGAGTTGTTGGAGAAGAGAAGATGCATAGACGTTGAAGAGACAGAAGTTGTAAAGTGTGATAGCAAATTTTGGGGTTATATATTTCATGCCTTTTATTATTTCATTTTATATGAATGATATGTTAAATATCATTTTTGATACGAAATATAATAAAATAATAACTCAAAACTCAACATTAACACGTAAGTAATATTAGACATAAATGGTAGAAAAAGAAACAGTATATTGACCAAGGAAACTCACTCAATTTAATCGATTCATACATGTAAGAACAAATGCTTTATTTTTATCTTGTGAATAGTCAGTCAGTTCGTACAATTTCCCCACTACTTGCCTTTATTTTTTTATTTATTTACACATGACAAGAAATATACATAATTTGCGAAAAAACAACAGGTAATTTAATTTAGACATACATTATTTTAATGGATCTGGGTTTGTCGCCTTTCATTTGTCGTATACCCGGTAAACTAGGCTTTTACCTGTATCTCACTGAGGATATTTAGCATGAAAAAATAAATCAATGCTTTTTTCCGATTTTTGATTACACGAAAACCAAAACCCCGTTGCACGTTCTCATCAACCTGACAAACAGTGACACTCAATTACAATTGGAAACATCATGCGGAATCATACTCTTCACACATCATCACTCCAGAAAGACCAAACGTTTTCATCCCATAATATACCGCACACAATCATAAGAATAAAAACAAAAGTAAAACCAAAAATGAACCCAAAATGAAACGAAAATGAAACAAACTTTGTAACATTTGTATCTGTAGTCATGTTATTTATTTATTTTTAACGAAGTAGCTGACACTCGAGTTACATATAACAATTAGCCCTGTACATATAATATAACAGTTACAATTAATAAAACAAACGATAATATATTCTAGAAATAAAAATGTACGGAACGATACATATAAATTTTTAAATATTATGCGTTAACATAACAATGCAAAGTATAACATTAAAAAAAAATAATAAATTCTATCAACTATAGAAAACATTGCTTGTGCTTTCCTTTATTAAAATAAATAACGTAATATAAACAAAACATTAAGGTCAATACTTTGCCTCTGGAGTTGAGTAACCCTGCATCAACATGTATTAAGCTTTTAATTCTGCAAAGCAACTTGCATCTCGTTCTACTAATGAGGCCATGTGTTTTCTATATCTCAATATCTATCCATAAAATTCCCACAAAATTCTCAAAGATTATCAAATAATTTTAAAACAATGACTGTAATTTATTATAACTATTGCTTTTTGTATCTTCATGTTAGTTTAAGATAAAGTTTTGTATTATTTGTCAATAATTTTAAGTACTTTATAACCTGTCACACGTTCATTTGTATATAAAGACACTGTTGTGTCGTTAATTAAATAAATAAATAAATAACTTAAAACATAAAATAAATAAATAGGATGTAGAAAATTATGCAGGAGTTATACTAATAATTTGTGGTAATTATGTTATTGTGAATTTTTTTTTAGTAAAACCGAGGAAAGGCATGAAAGTTTTAAAGAACTCTTGAATGTATAACATGTTTTGTGGTTTGGGTCGATTTCGCATATTTCGGTCCATGAAGGAATCGCTGGCATTTTGCGATAAAATTTATAGGGCATAAAAGTGATGCGAATATGAATAGCCAATCCAGAACAACTGCAGTGGAAATGTTAATATCATTTCAATTTCCCACCACCCGCCACCGCCCACGGCCCCAGCCCCAAGGGACATCATCGTAACATGATATTACCGAACATGGGTATCGCAAAGCTTACCACGGTAATACGTCGTAAGTGGATTTTGAATATGATAATCTCATAGAACTGGTCTTTATCGAGAATATCCATCGAAAACAGGAAAATTCCGAAATAACTTCTGTTTACATTTTCATTTATATTCAAACCGAACAGTGTTAAAATGTGCTAAGGTGATGATCCATAATATGTTAGAATGTCAGTCGAACTTTTAGGTTAATTTCGTCTTCGTTAAATAAATTGATTATTCTGAATCGATCCAATAAGGGGGGGGGGGTATTATGACAAGCCAATTGGTGCTCAAAACGTTGTTAAATTTCATTGATCCGTAGCAAACTAGAAAGCAATGCTTGCTTTTGGAGCCCGGTGGGGGCGCAGAACTCGCTCATGGTGGAGAAAGTACAAAAAAAATATCTACGATATCTCTATATGAGAGAGTTCGGTGTCTATACATGGCTTTATCTTACTCAGTTTCTGCTAAGCATGCTCGGGTATAACTCCTTGAGCGTAAGAACAGATGTGCGTCTCCTGGTATACGTTGTCAAACTCGTTGGAGGAGTTGTGAGCTGTCCAGCATTACTACAAAGATTAGCGTTAAATGTTCCTAACAATTACACTAGACTGCGCCGGCAAGAACTGTTCTCAATAACATACGCAAGAACGGGTCTTCTACCCGATATGCCTGTTGGAAGGGCCTTAACTCTTCTGAACGGGACTGCTTCGGATATTGACATATTTCATATCACATTACCAAAAGCAAAAGTAAATTTTCTTCTTAGATTAAGCGCGTTAGAAAGCACTCATCAACATACTTAAGTGACTGTGAATATATGTGTATCATATGTTTGTGTGTATATACTCGTTTGTATGCATACGCATTATTTTTTATTTTATATTGTATAATTTTTTTTTCTATGTAATTTTTCTTCTTTTTTAATGTCTTGTATTTCTCAAAGTAATTGGGCTAAGCCTGTTTTGAAAAAATAAATAAATTAATTAATCCTGTATCTTAGAATAGTATGTCATGTAAGGTGCAATGGTGGTGTGGAAGTTTTAGACAAATGAGTGGCCTTTTTTAATTTTTAGGAGATATTATCCAGATGTACGATTTTTTTTTAATGTATTCCATACTGACATAATTGCTTTAAATTATTTATATATTTTTTACATAATTTTCTATAACTTGTCCTAAGGAGGAATCCTTATGTATGTTTTAAGTAATATTTTTTATTTTATTTATTTTACACGTGACAAAAAATAAACATCATTTGTGAAAAAAAACAAGTAATTTAATTTGGACACACAATTTTAATGGATCTGGGTTTGTTGCCTTTCATTTGTCGTGTCTCCAGTTAACCATGATTTTGCCTGTATCTCACTGAGGACATATAACATGAAAAAATAAATCGATAATTATTTCCGATTTTTGATTCTATAAAACTCCGTTGCATATTCTCATCGACCTAACAAACAGTGACACTCAATTACACATGTATACGTCACGCGAAATCAAACTCCTCACACTTCATCACTCCAGACATATTAAAAACATTCACCCCATAATGTATCGCACATAATCATAAAAAAATCAATTATAAAACAATAAAAAACACCACACTC
>OX463857.1:32497369-32597539 GCA_949825065.1 Odontocerum albicorne
ATATATATATATATATATATATATATATATATATATATATATATATATTATATATATATATATATATATATATATATATATATATATATATATATATATATATATATATATTATATATATATATATATATATATATATATATATATATATATATATATATATATATAATATATATATATATATTATATATATATATATATATATATATATATATATATATATATATATATTAATATATATTATATATATATATATATATATATATATATATATATATATATATATATATATATATATATTATATATATATATATATATATATATATATATATATATATATATATATATATATTATATATATATATATATATATATATATATATATATATATATATATATATAATTATATATATATATATATATTATATATATATATATATATATATAATATATATATATATATATATATATATATATATATATATATATATATATATATATATATATATATATATATATATATATATATATATATATATATATATATATATATATATATTATATATATATATAAATATATAAAGTGTATTTTTATTATAATTATATATTATCATTACTATTGTTATTATTTCTTCAAGTGAAACTTCTTTGAGAACTATTTTACAAATAAATAAATATTATACATTTGAATTAAGGATATATTCTGTAAATAAAACATGTGCATTGTAAAATAATTCTAAAATTTCAAAACTTTAGGCTATATTTAAACGTTACATAATAATTTATTATCAAAGTATATCTTAAAACTTGTAGCACTATAAAACAATAAAAAAAATGCAGTCAGTTCAGGCCTGGTAACTGATCAAATGTTCACCATCCCTAGAGTAAGAACATATTTTGCCGAAATGCGATTTGCCTATTTAGCTTTCCATAACATATAATTGGGGGGCGAATTCAATTAAGGTAAAAGGGTGCAACAAATTCAGGCACTGAATCGGAGAGTGGTTGTTATTACGACAGGAGTTTGAGTACTTGAGTTTGCATGATGGATGACTTGTAGCAAAGGTTTACGTGAACTCTTGAGTGTGTTGTGTTTTAATGATTACGAGGAGGACATTGTGGGATGAACTTTTTGGTATGTCTGGAATGATAATATATGTGGGGTTTGGTCTATCTGGAATGATGATATATGTGGGGTTTGGTCTATCTGGAATGATGATATATGTGGGGTTTGGTCTATCTGGAATGATAATATATGTGGGGTTTGGTCTATCTGGAATGATGATATATGTGGGGTTTGGTCTATCTGGAATGATAATATATGTGGGGTTTGGTCTATCTGGAATGATGATATATGTGGGGTTTGGTCTATCTGGAATGATAATATATGTGGGGGTTTGGTCTATCTGGAATGATGATATATGTGGGGTTTGGTCTATCTGGAATGATAATATATGTGGGGTTTGGTCTATCTGGAATGATGATATATGTGGGGTTTGGTCTATCTGGAATGATAATATATGTGGGGTTTGGTCTATCTGGAATGATGATATATGTGGGGTTTGGTCTATCTGGAATGATAATATATGTGGGGTTTGGTCTATCTGGAATGATGATATATGTGGGTTTGGTCTATCTGGAATGATAATATATGTGGGGTTCGGTCCGTCTGGAATGATAATATATGTGGGGTTCGGTCTGTCTGGAATGATAATATAATATATGTGATATTTGGTATGTCTGGAATGATTATATGTATATGTGGGGGTTGGTCTTTCTGCAATGATAATAAATGTGGGGTTCGGTCTATCTGGAATGATAATATATGTGGGGTTTGGTCTGTCTGGAATGTTAATATATGTGGGGTTTGGTATGCCCGGATGATTATACGTATATGGGGGAGTTGGTCTTTTTGGAATGATAATATATGTGAGGTTTGTTCTGTCTGGAATGATAATATATAAGGGGTTCGGTCCGTCTGGAATGATAATATATGTGGGGTTCGGTCTGTCTGGAATGATAATATATGTGATATTTGGTATGTCTGGAATGATTATATGTATATGTGGGGGTTGGTCTTCTGCAATGATAATACATGTGGGGGTTCGGTCTATCTGGAATGATAATATATGTGGGGTTTGGTCTGTCTGGAATGTTAATATATGTGGGGTTTGGTATGCCCGGAATGATTATACGTATATGTGGGAGCTGGTCTTTTTGGAATGATAATATATGTGAGGTTTGGTTCTGTCTGGAATGATAATATTGAGGGGTTCGGTCCGTCTGGAATGATAATATATGTGGGGTTCGGTCTGTCTGGAATGATAATATATGTGAGGTTTGGTATGTCTGGAATGATTATATGTATATGTGGGGGTTGGTCTTTCTGCAATGATAATACATGTGGGGTTTGGTCTGTCTGGAATGATAATATATGTGGGGTTTGTCTATCTGGAGTGATAATATATGTAAGGTTTGCTTAGCGTGAATACATAAATGTAATTGAGTATCATTGTTTATCAATTTGCTGAGTGTTTGCAACGGGGCATTGTACAATAAACAATCGAAAATTAAATTAATGTTTCCATATTATAGGCTTTCAGTACGATACAGACAAAAGCCTAGTTTACAAGAGATACGACAAAAAAAGACAACAAACCTAGATCCATATAATTTGTGTGTCCACTTTAAATAACTTGTTAATTTATTTTCTTCATAAATGGTGTATTTAAAACGTTTCTTGTCTTTATAAATAAATTTACAACTATCCCACGGGAATCGCGAAGCCTTTCGACTTGCAATACTTAATACGAGACAAAGTCAAAATAACTTTTAATTCAAAGCCTTAAAAGTTTAAAAGAATTATTCATTAAGTCGTGAGCTCAAGTTAAATTTAAATATTATTGAAGTAAAGAAAAAATGTAAATTTAGATCTTGAATATAATATAAAAGATATGAAGGAATAAGTTTAGAAAGACTTTTTTAAACTAAAAAAAATACCTTTTGCTTACTCTTTTTTTTCGAGTCAATGATTTTTTAAGAGACGTGAAACTATTATTTAATTATTTATTTATTTTTACATTAAACATTAGACATACATAAAGTTAAAAGTATTTTTTTTCCTTTGGGTCAATAGCTCAGAAATATTTATAATACCTAGTGTAAGAATTGTTATCTAGTTATAAGTAGTATGTAGGTGTTAATTATTTCTAAGATCTCATATATTAAGATTGAATAAATAAAATAAAATGATATGTAGGAAAATAAGATTAAATAAGTTCATAAATGATAACATATAATTAAGATTAGTTAAGTAATAAATTTGTATATAGGTATAGCCTTGACAAATGTTTGTACAATGATTTACTTTGTTTAATAAAAATAAAAATATATATATTTACCAATGAAACATGCTACCAACAGACTTAGGCATTGCTCTTGTAAAAAAACTAAGGTAATTCCACCTGAAGAAGTCTTTCAAGACAGGAGGTAAAAACACGTGTTATGGGGAATAATGTAATAAATTGTTTTAAAAAGTATTTTTTATTACATATTTCAATAGTTAAATATTAATAATGCAATACGAGTATACATTGCTTCCGAGGTACAATTAATTATACGAGTATAACAATAACATCTTCGTATAGCTAATGCAGATACTGTGGTGACCAGTCTCTCACAAAGTTGGCCCAGTGGGACCTAATTCGGTACTGGAATTAATTTGCGGCCGGGAATAGACTCTGGTCAAACTCTAACCGGACTTAATGGCCAAGTTAAGATGGAAGCGGTCGAGTTATATATGTATATTCAATAAGAGAATGGTCCAACTTGAGATTAACTTTACTCGGATGAAAGATAAAGATTTGCTAACAAGCGTAATTTATTTGTTTTATAATTAAATAAGAAAGTTCATAATCAAATATTTATTTCTTTATTTTTACGTTGCATATATGGTGTTTGCAGTGGATGCTCCGTACTCCATGGATCGCTAGATGCACCAACGCCTCTGTCATCCAAGAATTCAATCCAGCCACGGGGACACCAGATGTTTTTCAGCCCACACCCTTGAACACGTAGAACAAGAATTAAAAAAAAAAACCACAGATAATAAATAGATGATAAAATAAATACATTCAAGAGAGAAGACATTAAAACGTCAAGCTATTTGACATAAAACTAAGACAACACGGAAATCCTCCAACAATTGAAGTTTACCAAAATACTTTCGACAAGATGTAGATTAACAATCACAGAATACGAAGCATATTGCTAGAAAGAAAAATAAAACTCAGGAGAAACTGGTGATCACGGGAACAGTTGAGGGAAGATAAGTAGGAAGAAGGTGTTATATGAGATGGACGGATCAAGAAAGAAGTTAAAATAACTTATCGTAGACTGATTCAAGACTATGATAACAAGTGACTCCCTAGGAGATTTTGAAGATGTCCACGAGTTTGTTTACCTTGCTGCTGCTTTTTTGAGGAATATTGAATTGGAATGACATAAACAGTTAGACATGTCTGATCAAGATATGGACTAACCAGTTTGTACTTAGAAGAACCAAAATTCATCTGGTTTTACCTCTATTATTCTCCATAGCACTGTATGGAATGGAAACGTAGACGATTAGAGGGAAGGAAATAAACATGATAGATACCTTCAACATGACGTGTAAGAGAGAAATATTCCGTATCGTATGGACCAGACATGTCTTTATCACACAAGAATTGAAGTTCACCGAGAGATTTTCGATAATATGTAAAAAATAATCCGAGTCCTCGAATTCTTGCACGTGGCCAAGAAGATAGTTTTGAGAGGCTTGTGGTTACTACTAGGGGCGTGGAAGGACAACACACAAGATAAAAAATCCCAATGCGTTAGACTGACCAAGTGAGAGACGCAATTGGACTTCCCTTAAAAACTGCCCTTCATGTCACGGAGTGCAGGGATGTATGAGAGGAATCATCGTTGGAGTCACGATGCTCAGTCATAAGCTACACGACAGGATATAATTATGAAATATTATAAAATAGAAAATATAATGTTAGCAAATCTTTATCTTTCATCCGAGAAAAGTTCATCTCAAGTTGGACCATTCTCTTATTGAATAAGTTATACACATCGGGCTTAAGAAAGAAACTGTCGGCCATAATCGGCTTTGTAGAGCGTCGACTTTGTAGAGCGTCGTCTCTGCCGTCTATATACTTTGAAGTGGACGCGACCACACCCTAGAACGCTTGATAACGACTGACAAATCGCGATGGAACACGTGTGTGAGTGAGAGACGACGCTCCACAAAGCCCAAGTTAACCGAATATGGTCGACAGTATATTTCTTAAGCTCGATGTGTATTACTTACCGCCGGGTACTGTAACTTGACCGTTTCTTTACCATCTTATACCTTACACCTATTTCTATATCACCTTAGCCATCAAGTCCGGTTAAGTATTTTTACACCAAATATAAATATATTTAAGAAGCCTGAAGTGTAATACATCGATCTATAAGTCCCGGGACTAACTACCAGATGCCTCTTATAAAAAATCCATACCATTTTCAGTTAGTACCAACCTTTAGAAGTTACGTGTCAAATTTTCATGACATCCCGACATTGTGTTACAAGGGTTTTAGTGACGCTACTTTTGCTATTTTCAAAACAATGGAAAAATCCGAATATCGTGTGTTGATAAAATATTGCTTTTTAATGGGAAAAAATATCGTTTAAACTCAGCGATGGCTTGAAAAGTGTTATCCGGGCTCTGCTCCGTCGAATACAGCCATTTATCGATGGTATGCTGATTTCAAACGCGGTTGTACAGGCACAAATGATGCTGAACGCTCTGGTCGTCCAAATGAGGCTGTTACACCAGAAAACATAAAAAAAACCGTCAAAATCGTGATGGAAAATCGCAAAGTAAAGTTGCGTGAAACAGCTGACATCCTGAAGATATCATTTGGTTGTTTACACTATGTTTACACTATTCTGCATGAATATTTGGTCATAACTAACGCCTATTTTGAAACCAAAGATAAATCGTTGTACACGGCTGGCATAGAAAAGTTAGGAAAGCGTTGGAATGAATGTATCGCTCTTGAAAGATACTATGTTGATGAATAAAGAATAATTTTGGCAAACAAATGTTGTTCTAGTAGTTAGTCCCGGGAATTATTGATCGATGTGTTAAACCAAGCTGGAATATTTCTTTTAATATCTGGGTGCTAACGGGAAACAGACTAGCAACCTCCTTGTTGGGAGAAAAATGTATTACTCACTAGGCCACTGAGCTAGTCATTACTGACTTTCATAATAATATACGAGTGGTACATTCGACATATTTGTGACGAAGTTATCAAAAAAACTACCCTAACGACATCTATCCGATAAATACTACCCTCCATATTATGTACTCGTATTTCAAACTTCCGAAAAGAGAAAGAGGAGTCTTGTTATTTGACCGACGAAGTCTAGCAATATGTATAAAATAATACTTCCAGTTATGGTTTAGGCGTCAATTTACTGTACTCAGGCCGCCATAAAGTGTACAGCCTCCTCTTTGGGGGTTGAATAACGGAGTAAGCAATATTAAAAGCGTTAAATTTTTCGCGTAAAAGAAAGTTGAATTTTCAACTTGTGCAAAAAATATGTGGGCAGAAGTTAAAATTTATTTGCTACATGTGTCACATCACGCTGGTATATTTATAAACTGTGGTTAGTTTTTACATTTGATCGCGTAGCTAATGGATTAAATAAAATAAAAAAACCTCTGTTTTACTTCGCATTTTTATAACCACAAGGCGAAAAGTTCAAAACATGAAATTTTGAATTAATTTAGTATAAAAAATAATCTACGAGGCCTTGTTATTAATAGGACGCCCATGTTCCAAACCGGGAGTTGCGGGTTCTTTTTGTGTTGGTACCCAATTTTTGTTTTCAAAAAGGACTCAATTCTGGTTTTCATTTAAAGTATTTTTAACATATTTCTAGTTTGTTGAAAGAGATCGCCACTTGACATTAATCTCACCAGGTTGAACTGTATGGTATACGAGTACTTCTCAGACCCAAGAAACAAGTAATTTTTTTAAGAATTTGATAATATTTTTTTATTTAAAATAAGTACGATCATATAACTTCATACCAGAAGGCATTGAACTGGTTGAATGTAAGAAATAGACACCAAATTCACATACTGTCTCTATTGTATAATATCCTTAACTGTCCCGCCACCCCTCTTATCTCGCCGAAAATTTTCAGCGTCTTTCCAATCAAGGATTAGCGGTACGCTCAAACAGAGATTGTTTATTGGCCTTTCCAGTCCACCGTTCCTCTTTCTTTACGTCGTCCTTTACTGTCCATGCAGTGAGACTCTGGAATCAGTTGCAAACCAATATAAGACTCGCTCCGTCCTTGGCATGCTTTAAGAAGCGATTGAAAAACCTCTTAATTTCTAGTCAGTAAAAAAACGTGTTTCATTCCTGATTTTTCTTTTCCTTTCCTCTCCACCATTCCTTCCTTTCCTTTTGATTGATGATATCTCACTTTATATGAAAAAGAATGTTCGGGTGACTGTCCGTCTTTGTGGGGTTCGTGGGCATGTGCTCACGTATATGTTTATGGATTTCGTGGGGATGGATAGTCATTTGATTGGTTTATGTGACCACGTAACTTGCTTCATTTACTTTTGTCTGGTTGGTTGGAAGAGATTGCCGAATGGCAATAAGCCTGCCAGATTGTATTTGCAATAAAAGTGTTAAATAAATATTTTTTCAAATTTGTTCGTTGTGGGGTCATCATATCGTGTATAATATGATGACCCTCCTGTGTAAACAGTCAACGTGCTACGAACATGCGCCAGCATTGCCAGACGAGTTAGCAGGATCCATATGTATGTAACATCTGCAGGAGAGAGTGCGCACCTAAGATCGGGCTGTTTTCTCACAGAAGATGAGCAGCTCAAGATTGACGCTGGAGTGGCAAAGGGATGCTCGGCTATGAGGTCCAGTAACGAAGACGACGTCACTGATCCCCTCTTGAGAATTTATTTACATTGAGTAAAACGAAAAATAAATATATTTGTTTACTTTGCACGATGTAAATCTCTCGAACTAGTAGCTTAAATAGGTTAACGTTCTTCGAAAAGCGAATGAATAAAAAAAATCCCTTCAGTGACAAAGTGTGTTTTTATTTTCTGGTTTTCTATCACCCTTCTTTCTATCCATTACCTAGTTAAATTTGAACTATTTTAAACATTTTATCAAATGTGTTATTCTTTTTATTCTGGAATCGCATATGTTTATATTTCTTCATCGAATATGTACGAGTATATCCTCTACCTTTAACTCAAAACTTTGTTACACAATTTTATGTCTGGTTAGAATAGATTGCCACTTGGTAATAAACTTACCATATTGTTTTATAAAAGTATGAAATAACTAAATATGTCATATCGTCAGGCATATTCCAAGGGTTTGCATTCAACCCAAGTTAAGGGACGCCCCATGTTCCATTCTGGTGGATTCCCTTCCTAACTATTTTTATTCTTAGCCTTTATATGTTAACATTATAATAATGTATTTTCATAATAATAATAATAATAAATATAGGTTTATTAACAGCAACATAATATGTACAAAATATATTTAAATAACACTTCTAAACACATAAAAATGGCAGATAATACATTAAATACAGAAGTTATCAAAAGGTCTGGGCTCATTTAATAACATCTCCTCGGCCAAAATACACCCCACCAATATAGGGCGAATCCAGTCACGGGGACATCAGATATTTTTCAGCCCACACCCTTGAAAACGTAGAACAAGAATATAAAAAAAAAACACAGAAAATAAATAAATGATAAAAAAAATACATTCAAGAGAGAAGACATTAATAAGTCCAGGTCCAGGTCCAGAAGACATTAAAAGGTCAAGTTATTTGACATAAAAGTATGACAAAACAGAAATGCCATTTTTTTTCATTCTGCTTAACTGTAGCAGACTAAACCTGTTGATTTTCTTGATAGTTTAATTTCTTTGACGTTGGAGCATTAGGTTTGGTCTTTCAATAATGTTGTGTTTGTTGAAGTGCACCAGCTTACACACAAAAAGCCAACAGTAGATGTCTTTCATTAGAATCTAAATGCTTACTATCCTTGTTATCGTCGTTGCTGGGTCTCGTAGTCAGGGACCTCCTCGCCATTCCAACGTTAATTATGTTGGAAAACAATGATTTACCGTTTGCTTGTTTAAGTGTATGAACCGTTACACATCAGCAAACTTACCAACCACACCGCTGTACTGGATCCGATGGGGTACCGAAGTGAGGTCGGAGAATCAAAGATCGGAGGTCACTTTTTTTCTCTTTTTTTTTTAAATAATATATATGATTGAAGTCGTAGGTATCCTCATACGAGGTAATTCGAGATAAATTGCATAACGCAGGGTTTGAACCAGTGACCTTCCGCACGGAAGTCTATTGCGTCCCTGCACGGCCAGGCACCATTATCCTTGACAAGTATACTATCTTCTTGATGTGCCCTGTCAGGTCCCCCCGACGTTGGCAATCACTCTGGCGAAGGCTTCTCTGTCTTGCGCGACCCGGAACAGCTCCTCCACACGTCTCATTCCGGTCCAGTCTCTTATATTTCGCAGCCAAGACGTTTGCCCTCTCTCCATAGTGATATCCTGGGAATGATAATCAGGGTGGTTTCCCGTTGCCTTCCCTGATAGGTGTTTCTGTAGGGGTCACCCTCCCTTAGCCGGGGGGGTCCGGTTTTATGGCGCCGGACACTCGCACATTCATCCTCTCCTATCTGCTATGGCACTGATGGTAATATGCCAGTGACCACATTGCCCAGATATTTATTTTAGAACCGTGTATTCTGAGATGTTGTGTATCTTGTTCAATATAATCTTTGTTAGAATTTTTCTAAGTTGGGTAACTTGAAGCGCCATGGATGTTTGAATATCGTGTATTTATATTTACGGCAATTTCTGTTTATATATTTTGTTTCTAGCATAATTGAAGGATGGCGCATGGTTTTGCTTTGAATTATTTTTTTCCTCATATTCTGGTTTCTGTATTTTGGGATTTTCAAATTTAATGTATTTAACTGTTTATCATGTACGTGTTGGGTTTTGTACTTCTATTTTATTCCAAATCGTTTACTGATATTTAATATTTGCTAAGGGTTGTGATTTATATTATGAGAATTTTTGTGTTTTTCTATATGTATTGAGTGGATAAATTATTCGAATAAAATTTTGTTTCTGTGTTGTGAAATCTTACTCGTGAAATAATTTCATGAGTCAGATATAACCCATGGCCTTGGCCTGCTGTGATTATCTATGTGATGGTACGTGCGTGCTTCTTTTGATGATTATTTTGTATAAATCTTCTTAATGTTTTAATCTTTACACTTTATAACATTTTGTGTTTTGTGTTGACGTGCACTTAAATTTTAATAAGAATTTCAGTTGATTAAATACATGTCAACACATATTTTAAAATATTATTTAACCTTTTTCTTCCTGTGCTAAAAAAATCCGCCCATTCCGGTGATGTGTATTCAATACACATGTAAAAATGAGCAATTTAAAATAAGAACATTCATAGCCAATAGCTTAAATTAATAAAATTTGAAGTCAAAAGTGATAATTATTGAAATTTAATTGACGATTACTAAACGAGCGAGGCGACCCTCTCAAACGAAAGCCCATGAGCTACTGAAGCGAGAGAAGCGAGCGAACTGAGATTATATTTCTTGCGTTCCCATATACCGAAGTAGAGTGACACGTGAATAGCGTCGTTTCCTCACCCATAGCGGTTTTTATAATGAATATACCTACGTCACATACTGGCACACTTTTGATTGTATTGGTGAATTTATTCCCGATTTTAACAAAATATCTCAGATGTTGCCGATAAATGCTAATTATTAGTAATGTTATTTTTTCATTCAATGCGTAAATGTATAACGAAGGAAAACCTAAAATCTGAACCCAGTATTTATTATATTTATAGAGATATTTAAGTTTTTAGAAGCATTGTGTACTAGTTACACATCACAGTGAAGGAAGGGTTAACAAGCTGTTTTCAGGATCCTGCAAATTTCTTGCATTATTTGGACCAAGAAGCTGTAATTTATCTCGAGATTAATTTGTGAAATTTTCAAGATTAACATTTTACTGCACATTGATGACGCAACGTTCAAATTAATGCATATTGTCTAAAATACTATCCATATTAAAAATAACGAATCAGAAATTAGGAGAATATCGCTTAAAGGTTGAATCGTTTAGGAAAATACTAGATGACAGTAATATTTCATTTTTTTAAAGAGGTATATCGATGACATGAAAACACGCAACCAGGACTCAAATCTTGTTTATCACGTTAAAACACATGAACGAAATAAAAAGTGGTATTAACAGAAAATTAATTACTCTAAAATGCCAAAATTGTTTTAAAAACTTAGAAAAAACCAACTAAATCGAAAACTATGAAGTGTAACCATACGTGTTTGATAATGAACTCACGCAATACATGAACTAAATTAATTTTATGACAACCCTGCACGGCGACGACTTTAACTGTCAAACTGAACAAATTTTTTACATGTAACATATTACACATAACAAATGTCGCTGTAGGCAGAGACACGTAATTCACTTCTGCATAACACGCATCTTATTATACAGCTCCTACGATTTTTTACATTTTTTTTTCATTTCCTTCTTTCAAAATATAATTCACTTGATCCAACCATTACTTCTTTGGTCTACTTCTACCATGTTTTCCGCATATATTTCATATTTATTTATTTAATTAATGACACAACAGTGTCTTTATATACAAATGAACATGTGACAGGTTATGAAATACTTACAATTATTGACAAATAATACAAAACTTTATCTTAAACAAATATGAAGATACAAAAAGCAGTAGTAATAATAAATTATAGTCATTGTTTTAAAATTATTTAATAATCTTTGAGAATTTTGTGGGAATTTTATGGATAGATATTGAGATATAGGAAACACATGGCCTTATTAGTAGAACGAGATGCAAGCTGCTTTGCAGAATTAAAAGCTTCATACATGTTGATGCAGGGTTACTCAACTCCAGAGGCAAAGTATTGTCCTTTATGTTTTGTTTATATTACGTTATTTATATTAATAAAGGAGAGCACAAAGCTAGTAGCTATTTCTAAATATTGTTGTGATATTCTGGCGAATACTATATATATTAGAACTATCTAAATTGTTGCAAAACTCGTTTTCAAGTCTTTGCATACGAATTATAGAGGAGTTGATTTTATAATTATGGTGCATGGCCGCGCGGTAACACACTGGACTTCCATGCGGAAGGTCGTCGGTTCGAACCCTGCGTTTTGCTACTCCCCTTGAACAACACAGGCTCTTTTTCCGCCTAGTGTTCTAGGGTATAAGGATACCTATGACTTCGGTCATAGCTATTCTTAAAAAAAAACATTGTCACTGTACATTTATTTTGTTAATTCAATCAATAATCTCAGATTGCTTTTCTTTACCTTGCTCAACACATAAGATTATAATTTATGCTCGTTGATATTAAATTCATCTTATAAAATGTTGTAGATAAAAAAGTCTTAAATTAAATAATGTATCATTTAAAGGTTTTAACACGTCTTAGTCAGTATGTGTTCTCAATAAATTAAATGCTGAAGATTTTTTTTCAGCGCTGAAACACCAAAAATACTTTATTAAAGTAGAAACGAGATATCTCGATCTTGGCGTAATATTTCATCCTTACCAAGGAACAGGTTAATAAATAAATAAAAACGGTTCTCTTAAAAAATAAATGATTTACTTGTGATTGATAAGCTTTGAAATTTCAGCATGTCAAGAATTTTCCTCCTGAAACTGACGTTCCGACGCTCTCGCTTTCCAAAGCAACTGAACTTATTAACAGCAATAGCCAGAGGCGTCGGCGCCCCTTTCAAGTCACAGGTGCGTTGCTTACTCAATATTCACGAACATAAATATATATCGGATACATGTAGCTTCTGAGATACAGCCTAAGTGAAACGGAAAAATTGCTGAGCCCAAACACCTCTACAGGGAATGATCGAATTTTTTCATGCCTGAAATGTTTCTAACGAGATCGAAAGAATGAATTTATCGAGAATGATTTCAGACATCAAAACGACAGGTGTGTTCATTTTTTCTTTGGTTAATATGAATTGCGTTTGTTTTTTTTTTATTTTCTTTTATATAAAATTGCTCTTTGAATATTGTTTAAGGTTTTATTAATTCTGTCACGAATATTAACGTCTTCGAAATAATTGAAAGTGTTTTAGACAGAAGTCAAGTGAAAGTTTAAATTAAAATGATTTAACTATGTGAGTTGAAAGGATGAATGAAAAGTCATACACAGGTCAAAAATTGTACTCGTAGTTGTTAAAAGGTGATTTCGTATATAATATATTAAACGTTTGAGTGAAAAATGACAAAAAAATCAACAAGTTTAGACTTTTTTTCTGTTTGAAGTGCCTGTTATTCGAATTATAATACATAGAAAAAAGTTCTTGAAACGCATGTTGTTGCTGGCACCAAGTCACTATCAACTTGTCACACTCAGTACGTTTTTACATAAACAACTCTACACCTAAAGTCGAATATGTTTATATTACGAGTACATATCGGAAGATCTACAAGGGTTTCTTTGGAGTGTATCTACCTTAAGTAAGTTTCCTGCGATTTTCTTACCAAATGTGTTTTTCTTAATACATACAGATGAGCGGATGTTCCTTATATATTGGCCGCAGCCATTACCTTCCTTCCTATCCTTACACAACTTGATTTTTTTTGTATCACCTTCTTATCCTTTACGTTCATTACCTTTCTAACCTTTCATACAAGTTGTTCACTCAACTCATATATAAATATATATTTTTAATCTGTCCATAATAGGAAGTTCAAGTCTTTAGTTAGAACGTCTTTTAGAAGAGTTTACTCAGGACGCTATACAAATTGTTAGTTAAGAGTTTACTCAGGACGCTATACCACTTTTATTTTAGTCAATTAATTAATCACAAAATATTAAAAAAATATTGTACACAATGGTGTGCTAATGCCAACCTTGATATACAAAAGCAAAACCTGATTATTGATACGGAATGATAAAGCAGACGAAATGTTACACAAATGCGTATCTTGCGTAAAATATCAGTTACAACAATGTCTGAGAAAGGTAGAAATTATGTAATAAATATAATGATGACATAAATCTTGAGATGGTTTGACCAGATAGAGAGAATGTGTTGCGTAAGAATGTTTCTGAAATTCATGGAGAGCGAGGAAGTGGAAGATTGAAGAAAGTGATAGTGGGAGAGATTTTAACTGAGGGACGTGTAAGAAGTTTGAGAAACAGGAGAGCATGTATGATGAAGTTGATGTACGAGGCATATCCAGAAAGTAAGTGTACTGAATTTTTGTAGGTTACAATTTTTTTTATTTAAACAAAAAAAATACGTGGTTACCGTAGTACATATGTAAGCTATTTTTCGACATAGACGCCATTCCTCTCAATGCAGGTGGTGAAGTGGGGTATCAACTTTTTGATGCCTTCCTCGAAGTAGTTTCCCGCCAACCCCTCCGTCCACTTCTCCACCTCCTCCTTTACCACCTCGTCGGTTGAAAACCTTTTTCCACCCATGTGCAGCTTCAGGGAGGTAAAGAGATAGTAATCTGAAGGTGCTAGGTCAGGAGAATGCGCGGGATGGTTCAGGACATCGCATTTAAATGAGGCGAGCAGTTCCTTCGTGGCGTTGGCCGTGTGTGGTCTGGCATTGTCGTGCAGCAGGCAGACTCCCTTTGTAAGCATACCTCTCCTCTTGTTCTGAATCACCCTCCGCAATTTTTTTAGGGTCTCACAGTATCTTGCAGAGTTGATGGTCTCCCCTTGAGGCATATATTCAATTAAAATTCTGCCTTGACAGTCCCAAAACACGGATGCCATGATTTTCTTGGCTGAAATTGTGGTTTTGAACTTTTTGGCGGAGGGTGAAGAGGTGTGACGTGACCGTTTTTAAACTCGTGACACCACTTGTACACACTCATGCAATTCATAGCTTTATCACCATATGCAGTTTTCACCTCATTATAAACCTCAACCGGAGGTTTTCCCTTCCAATAAGGATAACGGAAGATAACGGATGACGCCGCGTATTTCGCAATTGGCGGGAGATTGGATTGACATTTTTCACGAAACGTGTTGTCGCGTTGACACTTCTCAACTTACTGACCTCGAACTGGTTTCGTTGCGAAGGGGAAGGGTCAGGCTACACGGAAGCGTAGCCAACATGTCGAAAATAAAATCCATCCGAAATTGCTTTAAATTCAATGTGATTTTTTTGGTATGACTTATTTGGTACATTTAAGCGGTAGTCAATTGCTACATTTAAGTAGATTAAATAAGTAATTCGCTACACTTTGATTTAGCAAGTGACACAAATTACTCTTAAAAATTTGGCATTTTTTATTTAATTTTTGATATCCCTCTTTTTCTGTCTTCGCTCAAGATTTTCTCTTTCTTTTTTAAGATTTTAGTTAGACCCTATCAGTTTCAAAGTTTTCACCTCAACATCAGGTAAGCTCTAACAAGACTGAATCGTGCCCGGGCTGGCACCGACAGATAAAATAAATCTCACTGTAAAAATTAACAGCTGATAAACAGATATGTTATCAAGGTCTCACCACTGCATGTCGAATCCATTTCCTGTTGACCTCCACCTATTCCATTTTTACCGTTAAATGCATCTAATATCTCGAGCCAGCCTGGATATAATTTAGTCTTATTTGTACTCCCTTAATGATGGGGTGAACACCTTGAAACCAGTAGGGTTTGATGTGAAAAAAATAGTGCTTCAGTAAAAAAAAATACAAAAAATAAATAAGTATTAGTTTAAACAAGGGTTAACATCATTTTTAGTTCATCAAATATTTTCTCTTCACGATAGTCAACCACAAATGTATAATTTAACTTTATACGAGTATTTGAATAATTTTATTTAACTTCCCAAAAAAAAACACTCACAAACATTTCAGTCATACCCTATTTCTCTTTATAATTCCATCCAACACCCTTATTAAATAAACCCTTCTACTTTGAGTAAAACCCTTTTAAGAGTTTATCTCTAGGTGGGAGTGATTTATAAACGTCAACTTTAAAAATATATAGTAAGCTGAATTAAGAAAATTATTTCTTTTTAAAATATTATACCCTAAGTTATTTGAAAAACATTCGATTATTGTGGTAATCAGTAGATCTATATCCTATCAGCCCAGAAATATGATGGTATTGGGACTTCTTTTCTGCAGGTTTACTTCCAAGTTGATAACGTTGCATAGTGTGCGAACCTTCAGGTACTACATTGATTGAATGTCGCCATACATGCGTCATGATGGGTCCTCAGCGTCATAATGAGGGTTTCTGTAGATCTACCGACGTGGGTGCGTAGGCAATTAAGATATGTCCATATTCCTCACGATAGGTAGTTTCCCACCGGCAGGCACTCCAACAACTCCAACATGCTAGAACACGTGACGAGAAATGGTTTCGTTGTGATGATCTATGCCCAATGGGTCGATCACAATGAAGCACCAAATCATGTTCGAAAACCAAAATTGCAATTTTTTTATTACTACTGTATTGTGATCAGCGATTTTATTCATTACGATTTTATTGTAACTGTATTGTGATCAGCGATGTTATTCATTACGATTTTATTGTAACTGTATTGTGATCAGCGATGTTATTCATTACGATTTGGTCAAACAAGGTCGATCTATCACTGCGAAGTTATACGATGAAAAATTCGAAGTTTTGCATCGAAAACTAGGTGACAAGTAACCAACATTTATTAATAAAAAATAATCTATCTTGCTGCACGACAATAAAGAACCTCGCAATTCGCAATTGATCATTCAAAATTTTAACGAGTTGGGTTGCGAAACATTACCTCATCCGCCTTACTCTCCTGATCTATCGCCAACCAATTTTTACATTTCAAGCACCTCGATAACTATTTTAATTACGACAGAAAAAAAAAATAACAGAAAAGCAGCAGAAAATGGCTTCACAGAATTCTTAGATTTTAATCTGCCTTAGTTATTCCATAGGTATAAATAAGCTTGTATTTTTTTGCAAAATACGTGGAATTTAATGGTTCTTACTTTGATTAAAAAAGTTTATTAATTCTAAAGTTTTGTTTGATAGAATTTGAAGGTTAAATTTATTCATTTTTTTTTAAACAACCTAATAAAAACTCTCCAGTAATCGGCGCCTTCACACACAACAACAAAAGTACAAAATAATTTTTAAGTCACTTTAATACATGGAAGTAAAATAGCGTAGAAATATAACGTAGAAATATAACGTAGAAATATGACGCAGAAATATAACGTAGAAATATAACGTAAAAGTTGGTAGAGAGTTGCTGACTAATATTAAAATCCGAAAAGTGTCCTATTTGGGTCAAGTACTTAGAGGAACAAAGTACAAATTACTGCACCTGATCATCCAAGGCAAAATAGAGGGTAGAAGAGGTGTTGGCAGGAGGCAAATCTCCTGGTTCTGCAATATACGTGATTGGAGTGGTATAAGGAGCGTTGGGGATCTTTTTCGGGCTGCAGGGGACAAAGGTGCCTACTCTCAGGCGATATTCAACGTTGGGGGACCTGACAGTATACTGGGAAGAAAAAGTGGAAACTAGAATGGAACCCTTTTTAAAATATCTGAGTTTAACGGAAATCGAAATTCAACCTCCGAGTCGGAAGACAGACGTCTTACCAACTAGACCATAGATGTTGTGTTTTATTAGGCTTATGTGCTGCGTATTATTAATATTACATGTCATCAACACACGTCAATCTTTGGACATTTTTATTTGACATTTGTACGCAACTTATGACGGAAAAACAAAAACAGAAATTTACATTCTTAAATGTTTGAAGTATATTTAGAACCTAGAAACAGAACGTGGTTTTAGTACGATATTCAAATATATATCTATGATCGAGCTATTGGACCCCGATTTGTTCGAAATGGTTGCCATTCATTTCAAGAGAAATTTCAAGGATAAAGCTGATATTCCGCCGTATACTTCAGCTGATCAAAGTCTAGCGCTATTTTTGAAAGTGAGTAAGTCCACATCAAATAATTTAACCGAAATCTGGCTTTGAATGTAAATTTAAAGGTAAGTAATAAGTATTTAGGTCAGACTTTGAATTCGGGCCCAAGTGTCTTGACCTACTCCTATAATGCCATAACATTGTGATGTTTTTAAAACTCTATAACTTAAACAGAGTAACATTAATAAAGTGTGCAATAAAAATTCATTGATAGCAACATAGTACGTAAAACATATCGATCGTTCAGTTCATTACTTAGACAACTCCAAATAACCTGTTTTGAGATAATGAGAAAAGCAATATTATAATCGTCACCATAAATCAAATACTATTCATTTTTGCAGAAGTTTTTTATATTTTATCAATAGATTTTATCAACATCTATTGATAAAATATATAAAACTCGGGCAAAAATGAATAGTATTTGATTTATGGTGACGATTATAATATTGCTTTTCTCATTATCTCAAAACAGGTTATTTGGAGTTGTCTGAGTAATGAACTGGACGATCGATATATCCTGAAATTGCATAAACTCGTTTATTTCAAGATAATGGAGAACCAAATATTTTTAGGAGAGAAGCTTTCAATCCACCTAAGTTCATGTAATAACATCTCTCCAGTCGAGATACACCCCCACCAATAGAGGGCGAGCACAACCCCAAGAAGATTAAATGTTTTACAGCCCACTTCCTAATAGATCAAAAAATGCCTTCACCCCGAGTTGATTCATTGCCTTGCACTCCATGTACTCCTACGCAAGGCCAAGACTGCAAATATTCTTGTCATAAACATATAAAATTTAATACAACACGATATATAAATAACATCATATAATATAATAAACGGATTGCAATGTCTCTACGGTGGGCTTACAAGACATTTTGCTAGTTAATTTAACATTTCCCTTCCTATGCTAAAAAAATCCGCGCGTTGCGGTGCTGTGTATTCAATACACATCAATAGACGTGTAAAAATGAAAGATTTAAAATAAGAATATTCGTAGCCAATCGCTTAAATTAATTAAATTTGAAGGCCAAAGTGATAACAATTGAAATTTAATTGCTGAAAACATGAAAAAAACATCGGCCGATGTTAACAAAACGGGCGAAAAGACCACCTTAAACGAATGCCCGCGAGCTACTGAAGCGAGCGAACTGAGATTATATTTCTTGCATTCCCATATACCGAAGTAGATTGAAAGTGAGAGTGAATAGCGTCGCTTCTCACCCATAGTTATTTTTTTAAAATGAATATACCTACGTCACACACTGGCGCACGTTTGATTGTATTTGTGAATTTATTCCCGACTTTCACAAAATATCTCTGATGTGGCCGATAAGTGCTAATTATTACAAATATTATTTTTTCATTCAATGCGTAAATGTATTACGGAGGAAAATCTGAACGCAGTTTTTATTATATTTATAGAGATGATATTTTTTTAGAAGCAATGTGTACTAGTTACATATCACAGGGAAGGAAGGGTTAAAGAGCTAAACTTCTTGCATGCACATGTTTAACTTGCATGCACTTGGCAGCCCCAAGAGTAAGCACAATTCCATTTAATAAATCTGTAATAATACACATACTCACCATTCCCCCATTTCTTTGTTGTGATGAGCAGAGACGACAGAACGCCACACTTTCCTAACAAGTAAAATTTTCTTCCCTTCTTCCACTTCCCTATACACAGCTCCTGTCTTAAGTTTTGTAAGTTTGATACCCCGTTAGATCATTGATTTTTTCAAATGTTTCTAGTCTGGTTTACTTAGGGCTTGTTCAAATATACTTATTTTTTAAACAATGTATTTTCAGGTTGATTAGAAGAGATCGCCGTACGGTAAGCTACCCACCAGGTTGAACTGTATACAGCAATATTTCAATACAATTAACGTATAACAAGATATTTGGTAGTAAATGCAATGTATAAGAAGATATTTGAGAGGCGAATGAAGTATACAATGATAGAGAAGTTTGGCGTTCTGCCCACTTTGCTTACCACAACACAAAAATTCCTTGATGATTTGTTAATCCATATATGTATTCCATTAAAATTTTTAATCAATGGTATTTATTTTCAATAAGAGGTTTTAGCAATTATTGTATTGTAAGCTACGAGTGTATGCGCTGATTGTAAGCTTTAAGCACTGATTGTAAGCTATTTTTCCTTAATATTAAGCGCTCACTACATATTGTATGTTCAAGGTATTAAAAATATTATTGTTTTAAATTTTAAGAATTTTTCGACTAACACTTTTCTAGGTAACTCAATACATGACACCATGATTGTAAGCTATAATCACTAATTGTAAGCTATTACTGCTTAATATTAAGCGCTCATTACACATTGCATAAACACGTATTGAAAATATTATTGTTTTAATTTTTGAGCATTTTTCGGCTAACATTTTTCGACTAACATTTTTCGACTAACATTTTTTGACTAACACTTTTCGAGGTAACTTAATACATGACACCGGATTTCCAACATGAGAATGACTCGTTTTTTTTATTGTATAAATGGAGATCTCTGAACTAATTTAACAAATAAATTTACTTAGATGAACTTATTTATATTGATTTTATATATAATACGAGTACATATTATGTGTCCCTCAGAGCGAATACACTTAAAAAGACAGTATTTTGATTATAAAAAATAAATTAGCACTTACTAACTTCAGGCAGTAACCCGACAAGGTCGGAACGAAGGAGACAAAACACCCCCTCAGCTGTGTTTCAGGATGGGGAGAGTCGTAAAGTCGGTTTGTAATAAAATCACACGGTTTCAGTAGTTTTGTCAACACATCAGTCCAAGCTGAGTTATGAACCAAAAGCGGTCATCGTAAAAAAGGGAAAAGCGGAACGATTTATGTGGAGGCTTCGGGAGGAATTTGAATTGAACAAGGTTCGTGTAACTGTTCTCTATAGCAATGTTGATGTTTTGTTGGTATCGTAAATGTTGGTGGAATATTTACATGTTCTTTATAAAGGGTTTTTCAAATTGAGCGTTTTTTTTAATTCTTGGATAAAACACAGATGTCATCGCGAACTTGCATGGATCTTGTGACATTTGAGAAGTGTAATGTATGACATTTATATAAATGGAGTCGTATATAATACAACAACGCGTTCAAATTGATGATTATTTTATGTATTGTAATCTCCGGAAACGGTGATCTTAAATGGCCACCAAGAACAAGTGATTTGACACCGTTGGACTATTTTATCTGGGGTTATGTGAAAATTCAGGTCTATAAAACTACCCCCAATCAATTGCTGAGCTGAAGGACCAAATTATTCGCATTATTGGTTAGTCAGAACCGCAATTATGCCAAAATGTCATCTAAAATTTTGACAAAAGAGTTGACATTTGTGGAACTGCAAGAGGTGGACATTTAGCGGATATTGATTTTTGTGTTTAAATGTACATCATACTTGAATGACCGATAAAAAGTTTTTTTTAATCAAAGCAAATTGTGTTTTATTCAAGAATTAAAATAATAAGAATTAAAAAAACCGCTCAATTTGAAAAACCCTTTATAAATTTTTTTTATAACTTTTCTATTAGACCAACGTATAAAAAAATATTTAAATAAATAATTTTATTTTTGTTAAACATATACTCGTAGATAGCACTGTTCAGAGAGCAAACTCTCCTCAAGGGATTCAAACCAAATACTTTTGACACATTAAAAATATTACAAATTAAATACGAGTATACATAAGTTGAGTGTGAGGATAACAAAATAGTAGCTGTGCCCATTATTATATCAGGTACTTTCCCGCATCTGCATATAAAATAATTAAAACACTTAATTTTTATTTTGTGTAAACCATTGTTTGATTTGAGTTTACTGCCGGTTTCAAAAACTTCCTCGTCAGGTGAAGATGAACTAAATTATGTTTCAATTTTTTTTTCTAACTGTAAAAGGTACAGAAGAAGGGAAGGGAGTAGTGACAAATAATGACAGGGGAATAGGTAGGCGCCAAATGGATGGGTTTTG
The DNA here is from genome assembly GCA_949825065.1 of Odontocerum albicorne. NCBI lineage: Eukaryota > Metazoa > Arthropoda > Insecta > Trichoptera > Odontoceridae > Odontocerum > Odontocerum albicorne. The sequence goes on from OX463857.1 coordinate 32,519,554, forward strand.
AACGGGAAACATATTTAGCAGAGGACTAATATTGAAATTAATTTGGTTGTTTATAATGTTGAGACTTTCTTTAACACTTTTTTTCAATCTTCTAACCGGTAGTTAACTTAAATCAAGCAGTGGTAAAAACAGAAATAAAAACAAGTGTTTCGTTTATTTTATTAAAACTCATAACCTAGAAGCTTTTAAAATGTAGTGTTATTGAAGAATGCTGAAAGTCTCATAGATTGACAAAGTAAAAGGATGATCACTTAAAACAGATGAATAGAAAAGAGACAATAATGAAAAGATAATAGAGGCACTTTCGACTATCAAAGGGAATAATTAGAATAATTTTGAGGTAAAATGTAAGGAGTTAAATACGAGATCCTTCAACTGATATTTCATTGGTAAATTCAAGGCAGAAGAAGTAGGGAAAAGGACGCATCTGCTGGTTGAAAGACTTCCAAAAATAGTATGAATGTAAAACCATATCTTTGTTCAAATGTTAAGATAGTCTTGATAATCAATCTCCAAAGGTTAATATTGTCTTGATAGGCAACCGTCAAAGGTTAATATAGTCTTGATAGTCAACCTTCAAAGGTTAAGATAGTCTTGAGAATAAACCTCCAAAGGTTAATAAAGTCTTGATAGTCAACCTCCAAAGGTTAAAATAGTCTTGGTAGTCAGTCTATAAAGGTTAACATAGTCTTGATAGTCAACCTTAAAAGGTTAATATAGTCGTGATAGTCAACCTCCAAAGGTTTAAATAGTCTTGGTAGTCAACCTATAAAGGTTAACATAGTCTTGATAGTCAACCTCCAAAGGTTAAAATAGTCTTGGTCGTCAGCCTATAAAGGTTAACATAGTCTTGATAGTCAACCTTCAAAGGTTAATATGGTCGTGATAGTCAACATCCAAAGGTTAAAATAGTCTTGGTAGTCAACCTATAAAGGTTAACATAGTCTTGATAGTCAACCTTCAAAGGTTAAGATAGTCTTGATAGTCAACCTCCGAAGGTTAAGATAGTCTCGATAGTCAACTTCCAAAGGTTAAGATAGTTTAGATAGTCAACCTCCAAAGGTTAAGATAGTTTAGATAGTGAACCTCCAAAGGTTAATATAGTTTTGATAGTCAAATTTCAAAGGTTAAAATAGTCTTTGTAGTCAGCCTATAAAGGTTAACATAGTCTTGATAGTGAACCTTCAAAGGTTAATATAGTCGTGATAGTCAACCTCCAAAGGTTAAAATAGTCTTGGTAGTCAACCTATAAAGGTTAAAATAGTCTTGATAGTCAACCTTCAAAGGTTAAGATAGTCTTGATAGTCAACCTCCGAAGGTTAAGATAGTCTTGATAGTCAACCTCCAAAGGTTAAGATAGTTTAGATAGTCAACCTCCAAAGGTTAATATAGTTTTGATAGTCAAATTTCAAAGGTTATGATAGTCTTGATAGTCAACTTCCAAAGAGAAGAAGAATTCCAAAAAAGAAGATCGCCTCTGAATGAAAGAAAGTTAAGTGGAAATTTTAAATTTACCTTTATTTCCTTTACAATAAATCATTTTACTTTAATTAATTTTTTCTTAGTAACTAACAATGTTTAACGTACTTAAATCACTAACTTAATTCTTTATTTAATTATACTATTCCCTATATGATACTTCTTAATATATTATATATGAAAATAAATCACTATTTTTCACTTTTGAGAACTGTGATGAAATCTTCTAATTTTTCATGTATTTGCCGTACTCGATCTGCAAAAAATAAGCAAAATAAACTTTAATTTCTAAGCAAGTTTTATAAAAATAATAACACACTTAAATAATAACAACCTTTATGTCTGAATTGGGAAAACGTATGTCTTTCAGAATGGGGGTTACGAGTTCGATTGCCGTTGACACCGACATGTTTTATGAAGAGTTTTGGTCTGCTTTTAACGTTAAACTTATTTTATATATTTCTGGTTGTTCGGAAGAGATTGACACGTTGCAATAAACACGTCAAGTTCTTCTTTATACAACGAAAGTATAATTTACTATTAAATTATTTTTTTCAACTCATTAAATCTTCTTACTGCGACACACGTTTTAACCCCTAATTCCGAGATGTTCTTCAAGCGAGCTTTTAAAGTTTGTTATAATCGAATCGTTTTGGTCAGATTATTATTAATTAATTACAAGTGGAGTGTTAACCTCTTCTAGGGGAATATCGTAAATAATAGGATTGCCTTTAAAATAATTCATTAAAAATTTAGTACCGTTTAATGAAATCCAATAGCTTAATCCCTTAATTCACCTCACGACTGTGCACAGTTACAACAGGACCTAGACTCCCTTGTCTCCTGGAGTGAGCAAAATCATCTTCTGTTCATCATTAATAAATGTGTCTGTGTATCATATAGTCGATCGTTTTCACCAATCCATCATCAGTATACTATACAGGGAGTGGCACTAAACAGAGTTTCTGTATTCAAGGATTTGGGCGTAACCTTCGATGTCGGACTCACGTTCGTTAACCATGTCTCACGTTTGATATCGGACTGTTACAAACTACTCGGTTTTATAATGAGAATATCAAGAGAATTAAACAGCACCGATATCCTCCGAAACTTATACAATTATCTAATTAGAACCAAATTAGAATATGCATCTACGGTTCAAATTAGAATATGCATCCTCATCAGCTCAAATATAAAAACAATATAGAACAAATACAAAAAAAAATCCTCAGATATCTATGGTACAGAACAAAGGGCGATTACCCAAAATATGCTCACCATGCCGAACTTCTCACGGTGTGTAACTATAGAAGCCTCGAAACAAGAACGCAAGAATCCATTGCGATATTCCAAATAAAGGTTTTCCAAGGTTCATTTAACTGTCCCGCGATTCTAGAAGCACTAAGTTTATATGTACCCAATAAATATAGCCATGCAAGGAATCACCCTCTGTTCTACATACCAACTTATAGGACGAATATCATGGCTAAACACTCAGTCACGCGTGATATAGGTATATTGAACCAACTGAATGACACGGTTGATATATTCTCGGTACCGTCTAGCAGTATGAGAAGAATCCTGGCTGATATTATTCCTAACGAATAAGCTAACGCTAGAAGCAGACCCTCTTTGTGTAACAGGAGAAATCCGTGCAAAGTGGATAAAAAAAAAAAAAAATTCAATAAATATTATGCTTATTTGGCATAAAAACATAAACAAATCTTGTGTATACAAATTTTTATTGTGAATAAGTGATGCAAATGTGAAGTGTGTGATGAAGAGTTGTTAGATATGATTTTAATGGGGTGGTTGAGATTATGGTGGGATTGTTGTTGTATTTATGTGATAGTTTGAGATTTAAGTGTATGTAAGGTTGTGTATGTAGAGGGTGAATGTATAAACTGAGTGTTTTATTATTTGACCAGTTACAAGGGTTAGTTAGTAAAACGTCTGTTTTCCAATACACAGGGTGCAGGATAAATACTGTTTCTCAATTACAACACTGGGTATTGAATGTACTATTTCTCACCTCAGAAAGTCAATCTATTCCATAGTACTCCCGATTTCAAAGTGTTGTAATTAGTACTTAACACGTCCTTGATACTTAATCGAAAAAAATTGTTATTTTTTATTTCTTGTATTTATTAAATCTGTTATGTTGCGGTATTCATTCCTGGGAGGTAGAAAAACAGCTGTCTCTCTACATTTCAACTGGCCTCCCCAGCATGCAATGTCTATGAATCTTATGAAAACATATATTATAAAATCAACTCCTCTATAATTCGTATGCAAAGATTTGGAAACGAGTTTTGCAACAACTTAGATATTTTTAATATAAGTACTCGTATATATAGTATTCGCCAGAATATCACAACAATATTTAGAAATAGCTACTAACTTTGTGCTCTCCTTTATTAATATAAATAACGTAATATAAACAAAACATTAAGGACAATACTTTGCCTCTGGAGTTGAGTAACCCTGCATCAAAATGTAGGAAGGTTTTGATTCTGCAAAGCAGCTTGCATCTCGTTCTACTAATGAGGTGTTTGTTATATCTCAATATCTATCCATAAAATACCCACAAAATTCTCAAAAAAATCCAATATTTGTTCTATGTATGCGTTATTCCACTAAAAGCAAATCTGAGTTCTTTACCTCTATAAAATAAGTCTTGGACAATTACGTAAGTCTGCTTGGTGAAATTTGGTAATATTTTGTGGTATACATACATAACACATATTGAACTTAAATATACATATAATTATTAAATAATTTTAAAACAATGACTGTAATTTGTAATTACTACTGCTTGTTGTATCTCCTGTACATGTTAGTTTTAGATAGTTTTGTGTTTTTGTCAATAATTTTAAGTACTTGTATAACCTGTCACATGTTCATTTGTATATAAAGACACTGTTGTGTCGTTAATCAAATAAATAAATAAAAAAAATATCATGCGAGGATTTCATGTGCCTCTACATACTCGTATGTATAGGATTCTCGTTTAAAAGTTAGGTCGTGATACTCTTAAACAGTTTGGTTATGTTCTATTCAATCCCTCCACTACATACGCTGTTACGAGATATAAAATCAACCCCCACTCAGCGCAACTCGAAATTTTCTATTGTTTTTATGAACGAGAAGAAGGAACTGCCAAAAGGTGGTTTTTCTCTAGGGATAATGCATCTAATTATGAAAAGAAAAGTAGTTAAGTATGAATAGTCCTTTTTAAATATCATATAAAAGTTCTTACGAAGTTCTTCAGCCAACACTACTCGACGTCCTGTAAGAAGTTGTTTTTTTAGCGTTTTGTCCGTGCCAATCTCGTCCAAAACCTTTTTTATAAGTTTGTGTAGTCTTTGAGCTGAAATGAAATGAATACATAATGAAGAATAAACAAATCTTTCATGTCTTTGCACAGTGCACAATTATTTTACAAGAGCGTCAAAAGTCATTTATTGATCGAAATGTCATAAGGCGTAATGTTAAATGAAGTGAAAAGAAGTTCTTGGATAATAAATAACTAGTTACAACACGTGAAATATTCACGCAAGTAAAACAAATTCTACATTTATTAAAAAATATATTCATAAATGTAAAATTGTTGTTTAATGGGAAAGGCAAAAATGGAATACTTAGCAACAGTGGTGTGTATAAACTTTTATGTGCTGACTGTGATAATTTCTATATAGAAAAGACAGGAAGATCTTTTGAAAAGAGATTTCGTGAACACCAATCTGCCTTAACAAATCCTCTAATTTATTCTGAAATGGCTTATCATTGTCACCGTGAGAATCATACTTTTTCTATCGATGATGCCAAATTCTTACATATTAGCGGCAACGGAAATAAATTGGACAGATTAGAGGCCCTAGAAATTTCTATGTCAGTATACCGATCGGAGCATCTGTTGAATAGTTATTTCCCCAAAATCTCCCCGCTCCTGGCTGAAATTATACCTAGCCTTCCTCATCCCCCCACCTCCAACCGTTGAAGTGTCTATATCGGTGCCAGTTCGAACAGCATTTAGTCTTGTTTGCGCTCCCCTGAAGATGAGGTGAAAGCCTTGAAACCGGTAAGGTTATACCGTCATAAAAAAGTGGAATAAACAGTGTTTGTTGAAAATAAATTACAATGTAAAATTGGTTTATATACATCATTTATAGATCGTCCCCTTTTACACCGGTTCAAAAATTGTTCGCTAGGTATTTTAAACTCGTTCAGTATCACGGACCCACCGAGTTTCAAATTTTGAATTACTTTCGGAGAGAATCCAAGTATTCAACAACCGTACGGGTTTTTTTCCTATTTATAATAGATAATTTATTCTTTGCGTGATCGTGTAAGGAACACCACAATCCGAGAGGTCTGTGAGGTCCAAGATGTGGTCAGATGGAGACGACAGCGTCGACGATACTGGTACCAACATGTACAGAGAATTAATTCTACAAGAATTCCATACATAGCTCTGCATGGGGTGCCGGATGGACGGCGTCCACCAGGGAGACCCCCGAAACGATGAAGAGATAGCTTGAGCTCAGCATCACGGGACAATCCTGCAGTAACAGACTCTTGAGAGTCTACAGAAAGTTTAAGAAGAAATTGACTCACTTATTCTTTATTGTTTGATCAGTTATTGATTTTGTTATTTAACTCTTTTCCATTTTTTTAAATAGAAGACTGTATTTATTTGATCAATAAGTAATTTAATTAGAATAGTAATCAAGATGAGACATAAAAGTGAGTCAGTTTACTAAATGAAGCTTAACAAATAATCTCCTATAGATAATTGTATGGAATTTATTATAAAAAATGTATACGCAGGGGATATACCATATCCACAGTGATATTTTGTGAAAGTATCATCTAAGACCGTCGTGTTTTAATTTTTAAACCCTTCTCTTACGGTGATAAAAATTAAACGCGTGTTCCGGTGTTGGGTAGTGAGTACGCGATCAAAAATTAGTGATTTTAAATCGAAAAAATAAGAACATTCCTAGATAATCCCCTTAATTAATTATAATTGAAGTTAAAAAATATAATAATTGAGATTTATTTGCTGAAAACATTAAAAAACCACCTGGCAACGCTCACGGAACGGGCGTAGATCTAGTCTCGTTGCCAGCTCAAAAGCTACTGCGGCGCGGCAGGGCTGGTGGCTAACTCGGGCGTGGCTTACACTTGCGAGGTTGAGACAATTGCGCTCCTCGCTATTCAGTGACGTATGCAAAAATGAGATGCGAATATAGTGTCGTGCTTCCCGCATACTTTTCACCTATCGTCAAGACCCAAGATCGAGGCACTCACAGCGTTTAAATGCGAATCTGTTTCCGATATTCAGAAAATACTTACGATGTAGTCTATAAATTCCAATTATTGTTAATATTATTTTTTAAATCGATGCGTAAATATATTATGGAGGAATACCTAAAATCTTAACCTTGTATTTATTATATTTATAGAGATATTGATGGTTATTTGAAGCAACGTGTAGAAGATACCCAACACCGGGAAGGAAAGGTTAAAAGGCAGTTCGTAAGTGCAACAAACGATTATTTTATCTGCAGAAGTCAACGATACAATTTAAAACTTTAAGATATGTTATGATGTGATGTATTCATGATATGTGCGCGCGCTTGAAGTACAATGCGCGTGCGCGTAGCTAAATTGGTGGACTCAGCGAGCAGAATGTTGGCACTGCAATATCAGACACCTGACGGATTTAACTCATTTTTTTGCTTATACTTTCATTATATTGTAACATTTATTATAATGGTTATTTTTGATTGTTCGATTTAACCAATCACAATGAACATATTGTATTACTTACCAATCACAATGAACATATTGTATTACCCGATTTGTATTACTTACCGCCGGGTACTGTACATATTTTGAATTTATAAAAAAATGGTAATTTTATTATATTTCCAAGTTTTTGCAGTGTTGAGTACGTTTCAAATTAGAGCACATATGATTGAAATTCATGTTTGAAAATTTTAATAATTGAAACGGGAATTTCCTGTTTTGGAGTTAACCTTATTGAATATGCATATGCATAAACATTTGCATATTTATAAAAATTGACAGTGATATTTGTCTGTATCTACAAAATTTTGCAATATTTTTAGCGTACGGGTACATCACTAATCCAATTAAATATACTGAATCAAATGCTTTAAAGCAAGAGTTCCCAAGCTTTTTTTGACCGCAGACCACTTTCCCAAAAACTTTTAAAACCGTTGACCCCCTAGTTATTTACTTACTCAAATTAATAAGTTTGCACAGTACTCGATATTAAATATTTCACTATATATCAAACATTTCATTTCAATCACTTGTAATTAAGGATTGAAAATGATAAAAGGACTACGGATTATGGCATTATCTTGTGCAACATTTAACATAATATTGAAATCTGCGCTGACGAAAATTAAAGCAAAAAAATACGAGCTGATTTTTTTTTTTACTTTTTATGAAATAAATATGTATGTAAATTCAAAAGAAGTACAAATCGTAGATATTTTGAAGTAACAAATATCAATCGTAAGGGGGTTTATTTTTGCTGTCGTTGACCTCAAACTTTTTTTATTGAAAGTATCGACCCCTAGAAAAATCACATCGACCACTTAGGGAACTGTTGATCTAAAGGATACGTTTTATTTTCTTCAAAACACCAGGCAATGTCCTTGTTTGGTCGAAAAATCTATTTGTTTATAAAATTAAATAAAAAATCACAACCCGAATGTAAAACCGAATTTAGCCTTATTAACTTATATGAATAAATCACTGTGCCTCAGTTCAACTTTAACCTAACCACCTCGTTCTCTCGTGGTTAAGTTAACCTCATAGAATATTCAGGCTAACTGCGATGGCGCCTCGATTTCTACTTTATTATCCATTCAAAAGTAAAATAACTTACCCTTGGTGAAAATATTAACAATTTATTTACTAATGTTAGGTTTAAAATATAAAATTTAATTAATTTGGTTTAAATTTACTTCAATGTGATCAATAAAAACGAACTCAGTGGGGTATCTTTGTTAAAAGTTTGTCTTCCGACTTGGGGATTTCTTCTTCATCCAAAAGATTGATTGTTCCGAATCAAATCAATAAGGGGCGGGATGCTATGATAAAGTCTTTGGCTTTTCGTGGTCATGTGGCGTCAAATGGTGTGCTTCTTAGTGTTAAAGATGGGAATGGTGTGTGCATATTTAACCCTTCCTTCCTTGTGATGTGTAACTAGTACACATTGCTTCTAAAAACTTTATTATCTCTATAAATATAATAAATACCGGGTTCAGATTTTAGGTATTCCTACATTTACACTTTGAATAAAAAAATAATATTTATAATAATTAATAATATTGTAATTAGCATTTATCGGCCACATCAGAGATATTTTGTGAAAATCGGGAATAAATTCACCAAAACCATCAAACGTGTGCCAGTGTGTGACGTAGGTATATTCATTCTAAAAAGGCTCCATGGGTGAGAAGCGACGCTATTCACGTATCACTCTCACACTACTTCGGTATATGGGAACGTAAGAAATAGAATCTCAGTCCGCTCGCTTCTCTCGCTTCAGTAGCTCACGGGCATCCATTTGAGGTGGTATTTTCGCCCATTTTGTGAACGTCGGCCGATGTTGTTTTCATGTTTTCAGCAATTCATTTTTAATTATTATCACTTTTGACTTCAAATTTATTATTTTAAGCGATTGGCTATGAATATTCTTATTTTTTCAATTTTAAATCGCTCATTATTACATGTGTATTGAATACACATCACCAAAATGCGCGGATTTTTATAGCACAGGAAGGGAAAGGTTAAGAAACGCTTCAAGACAGTCCTTTTTGGGAAGTCATATAAAAATATATACACTATACTACCATTGAACCAAATATGTAACTATCACATACATAAAGATCTATAAAGGTTTTTAGCACAATAGGTTTTTAGCATAAGTTCCCTTTGTAAGTTTTCTCCCGTTTTCTTACCGAATTTATATTTTTCTGAACATATACAGATGCGTAGAAGTGCTCAATCTAATGGCCGCAGCCACTACCTTTCAATTCTTACACTCAACGTATGTATATCTATTTCTTAATTTTTCGAATCCCGAATTTAGTATATACTCCTACTTAAGTTAAATTTTAAGTCACTAATTTAAAGTCACTAATGTATGTAAATTAAAAACACTCAAGAAGGGTGGTGGTCACCGTACATAAGCACATTTCAGAAAAAAACATTTTAGGCTTAGAATTGATAAAAAATGTATTTTTTTAAATGTTCTATGGTTTTACAATACATTCTCATTTGTATAAATGAGTGGGTCAGAACCAGACATGACTATCCCACATTTATCTTGTTTTGAGATAATTGACTTCAAAGTTGCAGATCTATTCAAAAATGGTTTGTTTTCTGCTGTTTGCAAAATTTTAACGGTAGATATCTGCACTTATCGTGAACTATAAACTCTGTAATTTGTTTTTATAAAACACTGTTTTTTTCCATTTTTTTGTAACCGTATAACCCTACGGGTTTCAAGGCTTTCACATCATCTTCAGGGGAGCACAAACAAGACTAAATTTTAGAGACTTAAGAACTATAAACTGATAATCTTGTTTGGTTCTGATAGAAATGGGTATATAGTAAAGATGTAGCGTATGTGCCTAACTCAAATTTTATATTTTTGTGGGTTAATCATGTCTGGTTTTGACGCACTCAAATAAAAATCGAACAGTATGCAAAGTGTTTATTTTTCCTGTCCCACTAAGGGGTTTTAACATAATATTTTTTTGCTCCTCAAAAAGTTATGCTAATCGTTGCCTCTTAAAGGGCCTGCTAAAGTTATAATTTGTATCAACAAATCATCAAAACATATTTCATTACGAAGTGTTCCATTTGGTTTGGATATATAAAAAATTAATTAACTTTCGTACAAGCTCATATTTATTACGTCTCACATTAATTATGATTTATATTTCGTTGCAAACATATTTTTCTCTTAACTTACGCAATCTAGATTACAACATCTCAAACGTTCAAGTCGAGAAGTATTGCGCAACATTGTCGCAATTAAAACAAATTGAATTTTTTAAGCTTTTCAAATTTTATTTCCATTGTTTTTTCGCACACCGCACACTTTGTTTACATGAACCTTATTTGTCCCGAGTTGGAGCGCTACAATTGTAGTTTTATTATTATTTTTATTATTTTACTTGATAGCCAATGGTTTCTTAAATAAATTGTTAAGTTTATTTTATTTCACTCAAAGCTTTTAAACACCTTTATTAAAAGTCGAAAATAATGATTAAGTTTCACAGTAGCCCTCGTGTTTCCATTGCATATAACTGAAATGAGCGTAACACTTTATCTTCGACATATTTGAAAAAAATCATGATATAACGGAGAGTGAAGAGACAAAAAGCATTTTGGAAAGAAAGAGTTTTAACAGAAAGAAAGGTGAAGAGTTCGAGAAATATATGTTTTCTTCTTCTTCTTCTTTTAGGCCTGTTGTCTTGGTATAGTCCTGCATCATCGTTTCCCTCTTGTGACGTCGACTGCCAGCTATCTTTCCATCTTTTGGGAGGTCGTCCTGGAGGTCTGCTTGCTTGGGGGATACTGTCCATGGCCATTCTTACGGCTCTCAGTTCCGCCATTCTGGATACATGTTCGTTCCAGAACCTTCTTCTCTGTCGTCTCCATCTGACAATATCTTCAACTTCGCACATCCTTCGGATTTCTGTGTTTCGTAGATAGAGATTTGGTTCTGACAGTGTCGGCTCTGGACTCTATGCTGTATGTCACTATGGGGCGGACACATGTCTTGTATATCCTTACATTGCTTTGGATGTTCATATACTTGTTTTTCTAGACAGTGTTCTTTAACCATCGAGAAATAAAGGTGTAAAAGCGTTTTTAACAAGATATATAGATGTCAACAAAAATACCCTAAAATTGAATAAGGTGACATTCTTTGTTGCCATCATCACTTTATTTATTTATTTTTTCAAAACAGGCTTAGCCCAATTACTTTGAAAATACAAAACATCAAAAAAGAAGAAAAATTACATAGAGGGGAAAAAAATAAGTTAAAAAATTATAAAAAATAATGCATATGCATACAAACGAGTATATACACACAAACATATTACACACATATATTCACAGCCATTTAGGTATGTTGATGAGAGCTTTCTAACGCGCTCAATCTAAGAAGAAAATTTACTTTTGCTTTTGGTAATGTGACATGAAATATGTCCATATCCGAAGCAATCCCGTTCAGAAGAGTTAAGGCCCTTCCTACAGGCATAGCGGCTGGAAGACCCGTTCTTGCGTAAGTTATTGAGAACAGTTCTTGCCGGCGCAGTTTAGTGTAATTGTTAGGAACATTTAACGCTAATCTTTGTAGTAATGCTGGACAGCTCACAACTCCTCGAACGAGTTTGACAACGTATACCAGAAGACGTACATCTGTTCTTACGCTCAAGGAGTTGGACGTTGTCATCCTCTACAAGATGAAAAATTTCCAGCGACTCCCTAATCTCCTTTTATTCCTTACTAATATCACCTGCCAGAGTCAATAAACTTTAATAATTCGTCAACCCAGCTGTTTTTGGACACCTTCTTCTGATGTGGTGATATAATATCAATTGTTTTCCACTGCTTATCGGTAGGGGGTTACCAAGGGGAGATTGAAGGAAATCTGGTAATACGTCCAGTGTATTGCCTTTATAGTACTTGAACTTTATCCAATTATTTGGAAAATGTAGTCACTGAGTTAATTTTAATGATTCTAGCCCAATTCTAGTTAGGCACTCTATTTTATAGATATGTCTGTAGAAGGAAGTACATACTTATCTAGTATCGGACTGTTATCTTGCTAAATGATAATAAAGGACAAATAATATTACACTATAATATTACACCATTTGATAAAATAAATAACAAATATTACACTATTTAGAAAAAAAACTCTCCTCAAGGGGCAGAACTTAAATCCATTATTATTGTTATATTAAAAAAAATACAAAAAAATACATATATGTTGAGTGTAATCATATAAAGGTAGTGTGGTTGCCATTAGATGAGGAACGCATTAGCACATGGCACACGCTATCCACATCTCTAATATAATACTAAGAGACAGATCACAGATACAGGAAATCACATGATTTATTATAGAATACCCGCCGATAAGTAATAAACATCGAGCTTTAGAAAGAGACTGTCGGCCATAATCGGCTAACTTCGGCTTAGTAGAGCGTCGTTTATGTCATTCATACACGTGTTCTGTCGCGATTTGTCGGTCGTCAAGCGTTCTAAGGACAGAGATGACACTTTACAAAGCCAAAGTTAGCCAATTATGGCCGACAGTCTCTTTCTTAAGCCCGGTGTGTATTATTTACCGTCAGGTATTGTACGCACATTAAGGTTGACGTTGTAATGGTGATGGTATTCTTAAATACGAGGCCCAGTAATAATGACGACATAGCCAATTAAATCTGCCGATAGTCATTAAACTTCTGATTTAATTTGTTAAAAAAGTACGCTTGCTAAAGGGCACCAGTTTGCAAACAATAAACCAATACAACAGATACAGGGTTCTTCTATCCACAGAATGAATGACTTCATACTCGACCACTAGGGATTGTCTTTCCCGTTATATTTATATAAAAATTAAAACCTACCTTCAACATTTGTGATTTGTTGCCTCAAAGCATTTGCACTTGACCTTATCATCTTACGAATTCTCCAGAATAGCAAAACATCGTGACAATTACTCTGAAAGAATATCTTTTGATTATGATTTGAAACTTATCAACCAACAACTATTCATTTGTATAAAGGGTTCAACGCACCCAATATATTTTTAATTTGTTAAAAATAACAAACAAACTTGCTTTAATCTCATTGTTGGAAACTAGATCTATAAATAAACAAAGGTAAAACAAACATCCTTATCGTAGATTGATTTGAGTTCTGATAAAAAGTGACTTCCTGTGGGATTACGAAGAGATCAACGAGTTTATTTACCTAGCTGATATTATTTTGAAGTAAAGAGGATGTGAAGCAGATATTTGAAATTGATTTGAAATGGCAAAAGCAGCTAGACAAGGTTGATAAAGATATCGACTTACCAGTCCATGCTTAGAAGAAACAAAACCCATCTGGTAATATATCTAGTATTCTCCAAAGTACTGTATGGAATGGAAACGTGGTCGATTATAGAAAAGGAAATAAACATGAGAGATACCTCCGACATGTGGTGCTAGAGTCAGATTATCCGTATCGCATGGAACAGATATGTCATTATCTTACAATAATTGGAGATCACTGATACATTTTTGATAACATGCAGAAAAACAATCGAAGTGTACTTTGGGCATGTTGCTAGAAAAAAATATTAACATGTATAGAAGCCAAAAGAAAATCAATAAAACTAGTAACCTCTGCCCAACACAAGGCGATGAAATACATATACGAAGAACTGGAAACACAACAAGGAGCTCAGAAAATACATTAAATTATGGCACAAAGAAAAGAGGGGGCTAAATCGATCAGAACCCTTAAGTACATATAAGATAATGAAGGCAAGTTGATCACTGAAGAAAGTAAAATATGTGAAAGATGGAAAGACTACTACTCAGAACTGCTGAATGAAGAATTTCCGAGAACCTCATATCCTTCAGAACAACAAATCTTTGTGCCAATTGTAGATATTACTCCTGCAGAAGTAGGGTTGGCCATATGTCAAATGAAAACAGAAAAACCAGTAGGACCAGACAAGATACCAACTAAATTTTGGAAAGAATGCGGTGAATATGGATAGAATTGGCAGTGTAAGCTTTTTAATAAAATATTGACCGGAGCCCCAATGCCAGATGAATTCCAAAGAAGCTTTCTCCTTCCCTTCTACAAAAACAAAGCAGACTCCAGGAAATGCGACAACTATAGAGGCATCAAGCTAATATCCCACACTATGAAAATCTATGAACGAATTATAAACTCGAGAATCAGGAATTTGGTGGAAATACATGACAACCAGTGTGGTTTCGTATCAGAAAAATCAACAGTAGACGCCATTCGAACCGTTAGACTCCTTGTCGAAAAACACCGTGATGCCAAGAAAGACCTTCATATGGTCTTCATCGATCTTGAAAATGCATTTGACAACATCCCTAGAAGCCTAATTTGGGCAGCACTAAGAGCACATAGTGTACCAGAAAAGTATGTACTTGCCATCCAACACATGTATCATAACGTGAAAACGCAAGTGAGGTGCACTTCGGGAACTTCACCAAAATTTCCTGTTAAGGTGCAGGTACATCAAGGATCGGTACTCAGTCCACTACTATTCATCTTAGTCATGGACTATTTAACTAACCAGGAAATGAACAGTCTCCTAAAGATCCTACTATTTGCAGACGATATTGTATTGATAAGTGAAAAACATGAAGACCTGCAAATTAGTCTGGAAAGGTGGAGAAGAATGTTGGAGGGCAATGGATTGAGAGTGAGCAGAAAGAAAACAGAGTATCTGTACCTACCATTCGAAAACACAAATGCTGTCACTACCGTAATGCAAATGGATGGATAAACATTATCAAATTGTGACTCTTTTAAGTATCTTGGGTCACTCATCCATAGCGATGGAGGATATGCAGTAAATGTAACACATAGAATTGGTGTGGGATGGATGAAGTTTAGATCAATGACGGGAGTTCTATGTGATCCGAAAATGCCAGTAAAGTTAAAAGAAAAAGTATACCAAACGATTGTCAGACCCGCACTTCTCTATAGCTCCGAATGCTGGACGATGTATAACTCTTACATTAGGCAAATAGAAACTGCTGAAATGCGCATGCTTAGATGGTCAGCTGGTGTGTGCCTCAGGGACAAAATGAAAAGCTCACGCATTCGTGGAACCCTAGGTGTTACAGACATCAACAGTAAGATGGAGGAGAGGCGATTGAGATGGTATAGGCACGTTGGACGCAGAGGACCCAATCACATTGTGAACCAGGCAATCTCCATGGATCTTCCACGAATATCAACCAGAGGAAGGCCAAAGAATTTATGGGTGGTGCAAAAAGATAACCTGATGCAGAGGCATGGCCTGGGGGACGTAGTCCGGGACAGAAGAGCATATAACCTGAGGACGAGGAGAGCTGACCCCAACAGTCTTCGCAGACAGTGAGTTGGGATAGAGCCAGAGAGAAGAAGAAGAAGTGCAAGTGATCATGAAAACAGTTGAGAAAAGACAAGTAAAGGGTGTCCTATGAGAAGAACAAATATGATAAAAGATTTAACCTGTAAGTGCTGCATTTAACACTTGCTGCCCTGTGATGGATAGCGAGTGGCCTGGACTCATATTTTATTTAATTTTTCCAAATATACTTTTTTTTGCATTTATTTTATACTATTCGACGTTTTATGTCAATATGTTATATAATAAAATGATTTTTATAGCTAATTACAAAAATTTACCTAGCAGATTTCGCATAATTTTAATTTAAAACATACATTTTTAAGTGGAAGCTTAGCGTCCAGCACAATGGCTAGAATTTTTTTTATCACAGTAAGGCAAGTGGACATATCATAACTTAGCATAACCCAGGGCAGGTGGTGCGCTGAGTTCGTAGATAGAGACAGGTAGTGCGATGAGTTCAAGACATAAAAGAAAAACATTTCGCTCAACGTGCAGTACACGATGAAGAGGAATATAATATCAGTGAATGTGCAAGTCAATTCCTTTAATGTATGGTGTGGATAACGGTACGACATATATTTATGAATATACAATACAGTAAAAATAAAGTTCAATACAATACATTGGGAATTGATTTTAGTTTAGCAAGAATGCATTCCATCAAGTACCATCATCACTTCCGACTAATTTATCTCGAGGCAAAAGATACCTTCACTTTGTTTATCATTGCACACATTTTTCTCAACTTGAAATGACATTTAACTCTTTCCCCGCGGGGAGCACAAACGCCTGTGATCTGACGACAATCCAAGTTTCAAATCACAAATACTTAAAAAAAATGACACAAAACCGGAATAAAAATTGAACTAAAATTTAAAATAATCTATATTCTAGCGACATCTCTGAAAACCTTGTCAAATAATATATTAGTTTATGAGATATTGTTGAATAAACAGAGAGCCGAATTTTGTTGGTTTCTCAATATTTCCAGCATTAACGACCTGTCGCGCGGATCGAGTCCTGCGATGAGTCTCTCTTACGTAAATAAACATTACTAAGTCTCTCTTACGTAAACAAACATTACTAGTGCTATATGCATTTGATTGGGTGAGTGTCATGAAGCATTGCTTTGATCGTAGCATTCCTTTGTTTATTTTACGTAATGTTTAGTTTATCTCCTTTATTTAATGAGTCTCCTTAAGAGTTATGACTATTATTTATTATCAGAAAATTACTTAAGTGTCATGTTTACTTGGTGTTGTAATCAAATATCAGTGGTTCTAAACAAAATATGTGTTTAAACTTAGAAATTAAAAAAACGCTGAAATTGTGCCGCGCACAGGATTCGTGGAATTTGATTTTTAACGCGGTGAACAGGTTAAGGTTAAAGCATAAGTGTTTTTTAAATGTTACATCTTACCTGATTTCTGGTTTCTTCGTGAAAGAAAAGATAAAAATCTTTTCGACAATATTGAGCATTTTCTAAAGATTTGCTCAAGAAAAATCTGAAAAATGTAAAATTCATGCTTTAATCGTTAATTCAATTTTTAAAAGAATGATTTTTTACAATCTAGAAATTAAATATCGCTTTTAATTGTGCTCAACTTTGAATGTCTTCGTAATGTTTCATATCTGACATTTTATAAAGATCTTCTTTTGAAGAATAACCAAAACATCAAAACATCAAATAGAGAACGATTGCTTCTGGAATAGAATATGCTTACTTTTTGTAAATTGGTATCCAAGTCTCCCTGATAAATTCGTGACTGACTTCAACTCCTTTGACTTGTACGTTGTTCTTCACAGCTATCAGGTCATCGAAGGATAGCTCCGGCATATGTCTTCTTTTATCTGAATTCAACATCTTGTCAAGTTCATCCTTTACTACTCTTCGCCTTTTTTGTGCGTCATTGAGATGCTTCCAATAAATCCATCTGTAAATAACCTTTTTTAATAAATATAAGACCATCAATCCTTATGCTTTTAAATATTTTATAAACTGGTAGACACTAATGACTGTTTATACACGCAACAGGTTTATCGATAGCATGCGTAGCTATGTTCCGTTCCGTGGTTGCAGTCCTAAGACTGGTTTGCAGCAATTTGAACTCTTCTCCTCCATTCCCCCCTGTCCTGTGCGGCTCTCTTTAAGTCTGTATATGTTGAGCAACGCACGTCCACCAACAGGTCCTCCAGGTACTCTCGGCGTGGGCGTCCCCTAGAGTTTGTCCCCTCGGTCATACCCTCCATTATGGCATGCAAGAGGCCCTCTTGTCGTATTATATGACCGATCCATCTTGCACGCCTTTCGGACAGGATCCTGAGCAGGTGCCTTCCTCCTTCGATTCGTTGGAGAACCTCTTCATTTGTGATGCGGTCTCTCCAGGAAATTCCTAATAGTCTTCTATAGGACCACATCTCAAAAGCCTCTAGTCTTCGTCTATCTCTTTCGGATAGGCACCATGTCTCGCAGCCGTACATCAAGATACTCCATACATAGGTCTTGATGAGGAGTATTCTCAGTTTTAGGTCTATATTATTTGATTCTATTATTTTCGACCTTTTATTAAATGCAAGTCTAGCCTGATGTATACGGCTGTCGACCTCGCTCTTGGACCGACCGTCCCATGTTATTTTGCTCCCGAGGTAGACAAACTCCTTGGTGTTCTTTAGTGGTTTACCCGACATCACTATTCTCATCTGGTGCTGCGCTCGGCCTACAGTCAGCAGCTTTGTTTTGTCTATATTTATCTTCATACTGTAGTTATTTTGAAGAATGCTTTCCATAGTTGTTAAGGCCTCTTGTAGTTCCTCTTCACTTTCAGCAACCATAGCAATATCGTCAGCGAACCTTATCATGTCCACGTTTTGCCCGTGTATCTTTACACCTTCTCTGTGACTCATTCTCTCTCTCAAGTCGTCAATCGCGCTCTGTATATAGGCGTTAAAAAGAACAGGTGACAGAGAGCATCCCTGCCTTACCCCTTGTCTTATATTGGCTTCCTTTGTGTTGTCGTCACATCTGATTATAGCGGCCTCATTCTTTTATAGCGCCTGGATTATACGTCTTTCTCTGTATTTGATATCAATTCTCTTCAAAATCTCTTAACAAAAATAAGAAGTTTCATATGTTAAATAAAATCATAGATTGTAATAAAAAATATTTACCTCTCAGTAGATGAAGGCCCAACTAGCGAATGTAAAGTGTCTTCGATTACTTTGAGGTTATCCTTGATGGAGGTTTCTAAGAAGGTGACTGCGTCATCCCACTCGGCCTTCTCCTTCAGCGACTTGTCCTGAAGAGCATTTTGTTGAAGGACCATCAAGGATTCTCGAGCTCTGGAGTCCCAGGAATGTCTTGAATCAAACATTTATTAATTATTTTCTCGTTTCCGGCTTTAATTCTTGGAAAAGTCTGATTAAGATATGGACTTTTTTTCTGGGTTACAATCCAAGGATTGGTCTGCACCAAACACTCGCTCCCTCCACTCATCTCTGTCACCCGCCAGTCTCTTCATCTCCTGGTAGTGATGAACATACTTGCGGATGACAGAGATGAGTGGAGGGAGCGCACATCCCGGATCACCCAGTTACAGCGCACATCCCGGATCACCCGGTCCATGTAGCTATATCTAGGTCCATGTAGATATGGACTAACCTGTCAATATTGAGAAGAACCAAAATTTGTCCGTTAAGGTATCTAGTATTCTTTAAAGCAGCTGTCGCCAAAGTGGTGGTCCGCGAGAAAATTTAGCTGGTCCGCAGAGAAATGTGGACATTATTTGCATTTTTTAATCCACAGCAAACCAACCCGGAAAAATAAGTGACTTGCACGGATGAACGATGCAAGATGCATGAAAATCATTGGATCCGAATATCCATAATCTTATTTCAAGCAAGCCGGAACATCCATCACACTAGAAATAATCTTATTTCAAGCAAGCCGGAACATCCATCACACTAGAAATAATCTTATTTCAAGCAAGCCGGAACATCCATCACACTAGAAATAATCTTATTTCAAGCAAGCCGGAACATCCATCACACTAGAAATGAATAATGCTAAAAGTTTAACATATTTAAACCATCTTTTAATTGTTTTTATTTTTAAATTTTTTGACAAAATTATATTAAAATGTAAGTGTTATATCTACAAATGTGTAACATTTGAAATAGATATACATCCTATTAAGTGAGATATTAATTTTTGAAGCTCCTCTTACCACGAATGTTACATTTTTTTTCAACCTGGTGAGTTGATTGCCATGTGGCAATCTCTTCCAACATTATGGTTACGGGAAGGTCAATAAAGCTTTTATAATTTGGTTACAGTTAATAGTTTTATTTTATTAACTAGGTATATTTTATGTGTTCTTTGATCACTTTTTTCTAAATATATTTAACACCAAAAAATCCCATTAGTGGTCTGCGGGATTTAAAATTATAAATTTAGTGGTCCCTGAGGTCCTAAAATTTAGCGACCGGTACTTTAAAGCAGTGTTCCCCAACCTTTTTAGACCTGTGGACCGGTAAAAAAAGGAAAAAAAATTCGCGGACCACTAATACTGAAATAAAAATGGTTTTTTTATTTAATATTTTTTAAATTTTATATTGTGACAGACGGACATATGTAACTATAAATAACAAATATACGAGTACATATAACAGTTAAACAATTTTAATTGTAACATTGTCTGATACAATTAAAATTTAACAAAAACAATGGGGTTTTTGCAACAAACTAATGCGACACCTGCTGTTGCATCTTTGCTAATACGAGTATATTGGAGATTCTTGGCTGCAGTGCTGTCTCTGACAGAAGTGCTGCATTCACGTCCAGTCTATTCCTTTGTTTCGATTTTATTGAGGACATGGATGAAAATCCTATAATTAATATTTTTGCATGGCGAATTTCTTGAAATTTGGCATTCTGTTTGCGGCCCGGCAACTGGCCGCGGACCTCCGGTTGGGGATCACTGCTTTAAAGCACTGTATGGACTGGAAACGATGGGCGATAAGAAATGAAACAAATATATTATATGTCACCGAGATGTGAATGTTTCGTATCCTATAAATCAGAGGTGTACAAATGTCTCTATCATTTTGACAACACGCAGAAAAAGAATCCTAACGTACTTTAGGCATGTTACCAGTAAGAATAATAAAAGTCTGGTAGACCTAGTGATCATGATGACAGCTGAGGGAAGGCTAGTAAGAGGAAATTGTCCTACGAGATGGACAGATCTCCTTTAAAAATTCCTTTCAACATGACCCAGAACCGAGAAGGATGAAGACAGATGCTGCGCCGAGTTCGAAACATGTATTAGCAGAGGACCACCACGTTACGTAGCATCGAGCTTTCGATGAAGAAGAATTCATTTTATTGAATTTATTACTTAGGTTTTTCACTATGATTTATTTATATCTAATTTAATGACTCACTATTTCAATGTTGATTTATTTATATCTAATTTAATAACTAACTATTTCAATGTTGACTTACTATTTCAATGATTTATTTATATCTAATTTAATGACTAACTATTTCAATGTTGTTTTTTACTATGATTTATTTACATCCAATTTAATGATTAACTATTTCAATGCTTTCGATGAAGAAGAATTCGTTTTATTGGATTTATTTCTTAGGTTTTTTTAACGATGATTTATTTATACCTAATTTAATGACTAACTATTTCAATGTTGTTTCAACTATTTCATTTCCCATTTGTCATTTTGTAAAATTTGGACTCCTTTGAGGCTTTTCTTTTATTCGCTCTTGCTGACAGTTAGTAGTAACCTGAGGTGGTATATGTGGGTTTACTTTTTATTTTGTTTTCTGCCATACGCTTTTGTTTTTTATTTATTATTTAATCTAGATAAGCGGGGGTGTGGGATGGAAGCCCCCCGATGCCCTTGCGGTTGGGCTCGCCCTACATTGGTGGGGTGTATCTCAGCTTGGGGAATGTTTGTGGGATGAGCCCGGACCTTTTAATGTCTTCTCTTTTGAATGTATTATATTTTTTTTGTCATCTATTTATTTTCTGTGTTTTTTTATATCTTCTTGTTCTACGTGTTCAAGGGTGTGGGCTGAAAAACATCTGGTGTCCCCATGGCTGGGCTCGCCCTATATTTATGGGGTGTATTTTGGCCGGGGGGATGTTATTATATGAGGCCAGACCTTTTGATAGCTTCTGTTTTTTAATGTATTCTCTTTTTAATGTGTTCTTGAAATGTGTCTAAATGTATTATGTACATACTATGTTGCTATCAATAAACCTGTATTTATTTATTTATTTATATCTGTTGTCAAGTAATTAATATGCTTGACTTTGAATCGGAGGCTTCGGACTCGATTCCTGATAGTATTCGAAAAAAAAAACAAGTTTGATATAAAAGTTTATCTAATATCAATTTATATGTATAAATATTAATTTATATACGTATATGATACATATAACTCCTTCTTTTTTACCTGATAACGAGTTTATATTTCTAATTGCTGATTTTATTTAGTTTTTTTCTTCCTGGCGCTGTCCCAACTCATTGCCTAGGTAGGCTGTTGGGGTCGGCTCTTCTCGTTCTCAGGATGTACGAGTATGTTCTTCGGTTCTGGGTGTCACTTTCATCTAGGCCGTTTCTCTGCTGGATTTTGGAGCATTGAGTCATCCAAGAGTTCTTTGGTCTTCTTTTGGACGGTTGTCGAGGAAGATCCCCAGACATTGCCTGATTTACAGTATGGTCTGGTGGTCTCCGTCTTATGTGCCCGTACCATCTCAGCTGTCGCTCTTCCCGCGTACTATTTATGTCAGTGACCCACAGGTTACCACGAATGCGTGAGCTCTTAATTTTATATTTCAGTGATACTTCTACAGACCACATAAGCATTCGCCTTTCTGCTGTTTCAAGTTGCCTAGAGTAGGAGCTGTACATAGTCCAGCATTCTGAGGCATACATAATTGCGAGTCTAACGATAGTCTGGTATACCTTTTCTTTCAGTTGTATAGGCATTTTTGGGTCACACAGTCTTGTGTGGATTTATTTATATCTAATTTAATGAGATATCTGTTGTCAAGTAAGTAATACGCTGGGTCACACAAGACTGTGTGACCCAAAATTGCTGTTTTTTATTTAAATGTTTTTATTTTTGGATATTTTTCTTAATCTGACAAAAACGGAAGAATGTATTTTAAGAATGGAAGAATGTTTAAGATATCTGAGTCAGTTGTTTTGAGTTTGTTCATGAATTATTTAAAAAAAAATCTTCTCGTATACGGCACTTATTTATGTGTTCAAGGGCTTCCTTAATTTTGATTGTTATCAATGAAAATTGTTAATGGTCGAAATTGAATATAAAACAATCATCTTCCATGTATCAAAGTTGGTGCTAGAATTCTATAGTAAGCTACTATAGTGATAAATTTAGATACTGTTTAATTTGTGTATACATATTTAAGTGATACATTTACTTCGTTTCCTATTGCTACACACCGTTCAATATCCCTCAAAATTCTTCAATTTTTTTCAAACGTTTCATTGTTCATACATATATCTCATTTACTTTTCTTTAGAGTTAATTTAAAGTTGAACAAAAGCCACGTGTAAGAAAACATGCCAGCAAAATAGCTTGTTAAGTTGTACTTTGAAAAAGGGGGAAAATATATAGCATGTTAACAAGTTTCAAACAACATAATGGCAGTAGCAATAATCATACTCATTCTCAGAGCCGTCTTTGCTAAAAGGCAAACCTAGACATTCGCCTAGGGGCGTCAAGCCAAAGGGGGGCACTAAAATTCACGAATACTCGTAGATTTAAAAAATATGAAGAGGAATGATTTATATGAACGCCTTATGAAAGAATACGTTCGCTTCAATTGATATTAAATTTTTTAATGATAATCACATCTCATCAATGCTAGAGTTTAGTAAACTAATACTTAACTAAATTTAGCAACTGTTTATTCAAATACTCACACTGTAATTTTTTTTTGTACACAGCATAAATAAACTGTTCCACATATAAAAGTTTCTCATTATTGAAATGATTAAAAATATATTAAAAATCCACGTTACAACAAAACAAAATTAACACCATAGCGATCATTTCAACAGAATCAAACAATTTAATGACATCGTTAACTTATTAGTGGAGAAGAAAGCAAGACGTAAACTGTAGTACTTTGTTGTGTGAATATAACAGAAGATACAATATAAAGTTGGTGATCAGGGAAGTTGCTGCTACCGGAGACAACTATGTTATGTAAGCCAATTTGTGATGCGCATATCCTGTGTCATAAAGGATAAAGATCTTCAGCACAGCTTGTCTGCGTCTTGTTTCTCTATTAGGTCCCTGATAACTAGCAAAAGTTCAAAGCATTTGGCTCCATCTGCTTCAGTATGTTCCCGGTTGTGCTGAGTATTTTTGAACGTTTTACGCAGTAAGTCCTTATGATATATTATCTCTATCTAGCGCTAAGTACTGTGCTTTCTTCTGCCCTCCGTCCGCTCACCAAAAAAGACATTTCTTGGGAGTTTACTATTTACAATGCGAGTTACGTGTCCCGACCAACGCAAGCTTACATACGAGTTTTTACTTATATACCTACATACAATTACGCAAATTACCTATTGGCATAGGCAGATATAAGAGAACGTCAGATTTTTCTATCTATTTCAACAGTGCAGGCGTGCACGCGACACCAGAACGTGCTACAGCAGTTTGCTCTTGTCAAAGAATGCTACAGCATTTTACTCTTCTTAAAAATTTATGAAATAAAATACATCATCCAAAAGATAAAGGGTGCTAATTTTTTTAAATTACGTATTTGGGTGGTTGTGGGTTTGGCTAATCACAAACTGCCTTAGGGCGCCGTCTATACAAATACAGCACTGCTCACTACACAAAATATATTTTACACCTGTTTTAGCACATTAGCTTTCAGCTTGTTCTGTTTTATTCATTACAATTTTGTTATTTCAGTCATTGTCAAAGACACTGCAAAAATTGAAGGTTTACTTAATTGTGAACAAATTGTAATACGAACGTCGAGGCTATTTTTACTATCTGTTACTTATAGTCTCTGGAAAAATGAGACATATAAAATTTATCAATATAATAATATCAATATTTTATTCTTATCAATATTAAGTTAATAATATTAAAATGACAATTTTAAGAGGGGTGTATTGAGACCAGACTTACCTCAAGAGCGCTGTTACTCGGAAATTGAAACCATTAATACTGACATGACGCAAAGCATGGCTGGAAAGTAATACTGTCTTCAACCCCATTAATAAGGCCTTAAGGATTACAACCTCTCAAATAGGCACGTAATTCGAGGTAAGTCATTGCACGTTTTTTGCAAAACTTCCCCACACGTAAAACTGCAACACTAACAAACGTCTGGCGTGTTTGAATATTGTTACTAGACTAACTCTTATATTCGTAGCAGACTTCGACATTTTTTTTTCTTTTCGGTTACCATCGGGAATCGAAGGTGAAATCCTCGCTTAAAGTCTTGCCAATTACTTAATTTTACTAACCGACTTACCAAGTACATATTAACAAAGGTTTACCCTTTTTTTGGGGGGGTGTTGAAACCTGCCCTTTTAGGTTAATGCTGAAAAAAAATATAAAATTTATGAACAAAAAGTTAAAAAAAATAACCTCCTTAATGCCTCTTCTAATGCGACCTTCTTCAATTCATCGAATAAGTCATCATGATTTGACGAAAGTTTGTCTTTCAGAATCTCCTCCTTGAATTTTGATTTCAAAATATTGCATCCACAGTTTATAGAGCTGAAAACATAAATATAAAAAATATATTGTAATTTGTTGTTTATATAGCAGTTAAGGCTTTAAAGTTGTGGAGGTTTAAAGACATTGTAATTTATTTTTATCAAACACTGTTTATTCCACTTTTTGTGACGGTATAACCCTACCGGTTTCCAGGCTTTCACCTCATATTCAGGGGTCTTGTTTGTGCTCCTCTGATGATGTGGGGAAAGATGAGGGGAAAGCCTTGAAACCGGTAGGGTTATACCGTCACAAAAAAGTGGAATAAACAGTGTTTGATAAAAATAAATTACAATATTGTAATTTGTTTTATCAAACACTGTTTATACCACTTATTTAAAAAAAAAAGTAGAATAAACAGTGTTTGATAAAACAAATTACAATGTCTTTAAACTTCCACAATGTTAATGCCTTAACTATAAGTAATATAAAGAAATTAGAAAGTATTACTACAACTCTATTATTAAGATTTAACGCAAGTTTGGGCATGAATATGTGAAGGCTGGCAAAATATTATCATCCAAACTATATTTGATTTAAACTAATCTCATTATGATATTTGGTTATATAATATGTCGCCGTTTTATGTTTGTTCTCTAAGTTGTTTATCAAAGTTTCTTTTTGCGTATTAATAAATTATAAAATATCAAAATATTAACCTGTACACCGCGTTAAAAATCAAATTCCACGAATCCTGTGCGCGGCACAATGTCGGCGTTTTTTTAATTTCTAAGTATAAACGCGTATTTTGTTTAGAACCAGTGATATTTGATTACACCACCAAGTAAACATGACATTCAAGTAATTTTCTGATAATATATAATGGTCATTACTCTTAAGAAGACTCATTAAGTAAAGTAGATAAACTAAACATTACGTAAAATACACAATGGAATGCTACAGATCAGATCACAGGCGTTTGTGCTTCCCGCGAGGAACACATTTAAGAATCTCTCACAAAAATGTATTCCTTAGGTAGCCTTTATTAAAGTTTAACATTTGAACTGATAATAAAGCCATAAAAATTATTGATGTATATATGATATACTGACGAAAAAGAAAAACCCTGCAGAACTTGCAAGATATGTGCTAAGCAGAAGAAGAAAAGTGAAACCCGGCACGTGTGTAGGGAATGTGATATGGCTCTCCACAAAAGAGAATGTTGACGGAATTATTTATTTATTTATTTATCACTTTTATTGCAATACAATCTGGCGGGCTTATTGCCAGGCGGCAATCTCTTCCAACCAAACAGACAAAAGTAAATGAAGCAAGATACATGGTCGCATAAATCATTCAAATGACTATCCATCCCCACGAAATCCATAAACACTTACGTGAGCACATGCTCACAAAGACGGACAATCATCCGAACATTATTTTTCATATAAAGTGATAAATCATCAATCAAAAGGAAATGAAGGGATGGTGGAGAGGAAAGGAAAAAAAATCAGGAGTGAAACACGTTATTTTACTGACTAGAAATTAAGAGTTTTTTCAGTCGCTTCTTAAAGCATGCCAAGGACGGAGCGAGTCTTATATTGGTTTGTAACTGATTCCAGAGTCTCACTGCATGGCCAGTAAAGGAGGATGTAAAGAAAGAGGAGCGGTGAACTGGAAAGGCCAATAAACAATCTTTGTTTTAGCGTAGCGCTAATCCATGATTGGAAAGACGCTGAATGTTTTCGATGAGATAAGAGGGTGCGGCGGGACAGTTAAGGATGTTATACAATAGAGACAGTATGTGAATTTGGCGTCTATTTCTAACATTCAACCAGTTTAATGCCTTCTGGTATGAAGTACTACATGAAACTAAATTATTAAAGTGTTTTAAAGAAATGTACAAAGTCTAACTATAATATTCCCTAAATTTACTCAGATATAGCAATTATCGTAAACTTTTCACAAAAATCGGAACAATGGGAAAGGTTGTCATGATTTTGATGGGAGCTTAAGTGTTAACAAATACTCTTCTTGTGCTGAGCACATATCTTGCAGGTTCTGCAGGGTTTTTCTTTTTCGTCAGTATACCATATACGAGGCATATCCAGAAAGTAAGTGTACTGAATTTTTGTAATTTACAATTTTTTTTTATTTAAACAAAAAAATTACGTGGTTACCGTAGTACATATGTAAGCTATTTTTCGACATAGTCGGCATTCCTCTCAATGCAGGTGGTGAAGCGGGGTATCAACTTTTTGATGCCTTTCTCGAAGTAGTTTCCCGCCAACCCCTCCGTCCACTTCTCCACCTCCTCCTTTACCTCCTCGTCGGTTGAAAACCTTTTTCCACCCATGTGCAGCTTCAGGGAGGTAAAGAGATAGTAATCTGAAGGTGCTAGGTCAGGAGAATGCGCGGGATGGTTCAGGACATCCCACTTAAACGAGGCGAGCAGTTCCTTCGTGGCGTTGGCCGTGTGTGGTCTGGTATTGTCGTGCAGCAGGCAGACTCCCTTTGTCAGCATGCCTCCCCTCTTGTTCTGAATCGCCCTCCGCAATTTTTTTAGGGTCTCACAGTATCTTGCAGAGTTAATGGTCTCCCCTTGAGGCATATGTTCAATTAAAATTATTCCTTGACAGTCCCAAAACACGTATATCATGATTTTCTTGGCTGAAATTGTGGTTTTGAACTTTTTGGCGGAGGGTGAAGAGGTGTGAAGTGACCGTTTTTAAACTCGCGACACCACTTGTACGATTCATAGCTTTATCACCATATGCAGTTTTCACCTCATTATAAACCTCAACCGGAGGTTTTCCCTTCCAAACGAGATAACGGATGACGCCGCGTATTTCGTACTTGGCGGGAGATTGGATTGACATTTTTCACGAAACGTGTTGTCACATCGACACTTCTCAACGTACTGACCTCGAACCGGTCTCGTTGCGGAGGGGAAGGGTCAGGCTACACGGAAGTGTAGCCAACATGTCGAAAATAAAATCCATCCGGTCGTGAGAGCCTCAGTACACTTAGTTTCTGGATACGCATAGTATACTCGTATATCAATACATGTTGAGACATGTTTTTTGACAGCTTATTTGGAGGTTCCTTCAATTTTTTTATTGTTTTTAAACTCGAAAGCTGTTAGTTGTCTCCAGATTGATATGCATTTTTTTCAAGATCTACACTGCACATTGATGACACGATATTAGAATCTCAATCGGGAGAATATCGATTTAAGGTCGAATTGTTTACAAAAATATTTGCTTGAAGTTCTTTTTAGAAGAGGTATCTATCACGTGAAAACATGGGACCTGGATACAACGTATATCTAGTTTATCACGTTAAAACATGGGACCTGGATACAACGTATATCTTGTTTATCACGTTAAAACATGGGACCTGGATACAACGTATATCTTGTTTATCACGTTTAAACATGGGACCTGGATACAACGTATATCTTGTTTGTCACGTTTAAACACGGGATCGGGATACAAAGTGTAAATCACTCTTGTCTTTAGGGACGAGTGAGTTTTTATAGGGTGATGCAACAAGAACTACAATTTTAAATCAATGAAAAAAAAATATTCATATTTATTTGTATCAATGTAATAAATGCACGTGAGAATTATGTGTAGAAAATAATATCGGCCAAATGGCCACCTTGCTTCCTGTTACAGGTGATGATTCTTTCAACAAAATGTTCAATAACGGATTCACATAATA
Source organism: Odontocerum albicorne (assembly GCA_949825065.1). Lineage (NCBI taxonomy): Eukaryota > Metazoa > Arthropoda > Insecta > Trichoptera > Odontoceridae > Odontocerum > Odontocerum albicorne. Next base: position 32,548,719 of record OX463857.1, read on the forward strand.
AATAAATAAATAATAGGTTTATTGACAGCAACATAGTATGTATAGATTATATTTAAATAATACTTTTAAAACACATAAATTGCAGATAATACGAGTACATTAAATACAGAAACTATCAAAAGGTCTGGGCTCATCTAATAACATCCTCTCGGCCAAGATACACCCCACCAATATAGGGTGAACCCAGCCACGGGGACACCAGATGTTTTTCAGCCCACACCCTGAAATGGATACGTATATCTGCAATGACACGAATGATGTTTGATTTAAGTTCATCGACGGTTTTTGAATTCCTGGCGTACTCTTGAAATATAACATAACCCCAGGGAAAAAATCTAAAGGGGTTAAATCACACACGATCGTGGCGGCCAATTCGCATTTCCACGACGAGAAATTACACGATCGGATAACTTTTCTTGCAATAAAGCCATTGTTTCATCAGCAGTATGACTGGAATATCTTACTGGAACACCCCATCTTGCTGGAATCGCATGTTTTTTTAAAGTACAAATCGTTCAATTGACGCATAAAAAAAAAGTTTTTATCATGTCACGATATTTATTTCATTTAACCGAAGGCATCATTTCAAAGGGTGGCGCAACAAAAACAACATATTTAAATATGCCGCCATTTTTCAACTGTCAAACGAATAATATGTACAATGGACATACGTCATTAAGATAATCTATAAATTATTCATGTAGTGGTACACGATTGTAGAACCTAATTTAAATTATTCATGTAGTGGTACACGATTGTAGAACCTAATTTAATTTATTCATGTAGTGGTACACGATTGTAGAACCTAATTTAAATTATTCATGTAGTGGTACACGATTATAAAACCCAATTTAAATTAAAAATTGCAATTGTTATTATGTCACCCTTTATAACAATGCATACGCGTTAAAGTGAATTTATCCAAAATGAATTTATCCATATTTTAATGTTAAATCTATCTCTGAAAGGGAGCTTTTCCTTTGCAAGCGCTACATCAAAGTGAAAATAAAATAGTGGTGACCACAAAAAAAACGTCAAACACCACGGACCGAAACAAAATTTGAAAAAAAAACTAAAGAAAACACAAAAGAAAAAAATTGGATTTGGATACACAGAAAGCTTTTAAAGATTTAGAAAAAGGTCAACAATTTTTTCACATACGTTTAAGAAAGCTCTTAAACTATCCCTGGTTGCTACAATGTGAGAGTGGCCAATATCTCTGAAGGTATTCCGACGGATGCGAATTGCAAAATCACTTGCAGACCTTTAATACATTCCTCATTACTTTTCACTTTATTAAAATAATTTTAAACACTCACTTTTGCAATAATGAATCTTCTGCCCACTCTTTTAATCTGATATCTACAATTGTGTTAAATACTCCTGAAAAAGAAAAAAAAAGAGGGTTTTACAAGGAAACTTAAATTATGTTCAACTGTCAATAATTTGAAAATTAAAATAACCGCTATCAAAACCTGTTTTTAAATAAAATAAAAATTATGATGAAACTCGTTTTGTTTGTTTTAAATGTTTTTCGAAGCGTACTAAACACATGTTTACGTTGCAGTTGCGAGTGCAGGTGGCTAAGTGGGGACGCTTTGCGTGATTAACATACTGGGTGAAGTGCGTGACCGCGTAATAACGCATTGGATTTCCGTGCGGAAGGTTCGATTGCGGCTCAAACCCCACGCTGTACTACTCCCATCGAATGAAACAGATGCTTTTTCCGCCTGGTAATTGGCAGTACTAGGATAATTATAAGTTTTGTCATATCCTTTCAGAATCCTATCGTTTGGAAACAAAATATTACCGGTGTGCTCCGATCATCTCATTACGGTGTGTCATCGGATCCAGTACAACAGTGTGGTTGGTGAGTTTGCTGGTGTGCAATGGCTTACTCACTCACTTAAAAAAGAGAAAAGAGAGAGAAACGAAACTCCATGGCTCAGCTTCGCTTTTCAACTGATTTGCGAGATAATCCTCAACTATGAAGTCAAGCAACGACCATACTGGGTAATATTTTGGGCATCGCCCAAAGAATGAAGGTTTGAAACATCAGCAATCATATAAGCAATCTCGATACGGTAACATTTAAAAAAAAATTTATAACTTTGGACATGTTATTCAAATTCAAAAAGACTTCAATGTAAAAAGAAGTTAACAACCAGTGAAAATCGATCCCAGGACCCTGATGTTGATTAATTATTGAATCACTGAGTTTAGGATGTAGAACAAGTATTTTTACGATCAAGCTAAGAAGCCGACATCACGGATATTCTTATATCTCCGAAACTAAACGTAAAACTAAGGTCCAACGGAAGAGATATGGCACAGCTTGTGAATCATTAACCTCCTGTACCAAATTTCAGTGAGTCTTCTACATGATCGTGCACTTCAAATGCCATTATGATAATCCTTCGTCAACTGTTATTTTATATACCAGGGCGAGAAACCCCTAGATGCAAGTGCATACAGACCCACTTGAAAGATGATAATGCAGTCACCATACACCCTCATGGTCTAGAAAACCAACGAAATTAGTAAACATACCAATGCTAGAAGAAGCCGCCGCAGGCAAGTAGATATTGTCAAAGACGTGCTTTATAGTCATTCTCCATAGATCTCTGGTCAGCATCTCTTCCCAAACCGTTGCAGGTACCAAAGACACGCACACACTTTGGTCCAGAATCTCTTCTCTTGCACGATAGAAAAGTTGCTCTCGATCTAGTTGTTGTTTTCTGTAATGTAGAATTTGCACCATAAAATGTATAAAACAAATTTATTGTTTCAATCATCATTCAAAAAGTCATAATTTGTTAAAAAAAATTACAGGCTATAGAGCTTTACAACTCTAAAATACTCAGCAGCCCCTGCAGCACGCCATTCGATTTAAACACCTACCCAGAGATAACAACAACTTTTTGAACAACTTGATAATAAGTTATGAGGCCCATTTTCATTAAAACAGGTACATCAACAAACAAAACTGCAGATTTTGGGGTACTGAGAATCCCAGGGAATTGCATTGTCATAAAAGAGTTATCGGTCCCTATTTCTTTGAAAATGAGGAAGGTCAGCCAGAAAGAATCAATGGGGCCCTGTATAGGACAATGCTTGAAAAATGTTTACGCCCAACGGTTGAAAATAATTAGGAGGTATAGTTTTAACAGGATGAAGCTACTGCGCATACTGCCAGGGCGACGATGGCAGTGTGCGCAGTATACATATTTCAGCCTTTCATGGGCAACCCTATATATAGCATATGTCATTACAGATCTAAAATATAGTATGTTTTATAGATCGTTATTTTAGTTTTTGTTTGCATTGCACTTATTTTATAGCAATATACATATTTCAGCCTTTCATGGGCAACCCTATATATAGCATATGTCATTACAGATCTAAAATATAGTATGTTTTATAGATCGTTATTTTAGTTTTTGTTTGCATTGCACTTATTTTATAGCAATATACATATTTCAGCCTTTCATGGGCAACCCTATATATAGCATATGTCATTACAGATCTAAAATATAGTATGTTTTATAGATCGTTATTTTAGTTTTTGTTTGCATTGCACTTATTTTATAGCAATATACATATTTCAGCCTTTCATGGGCAACCCTATATATAGCATATGTCATTACAGATCTAAAATATAGTATGTTTTATAGATCGTTATTTTAGTTTTTGTTTGCATTGCACTTATTTTATAGCAATATACATATTTCAGCCTTTCATGGGCAACCCTATATATAGCATATGTCATTACAGATCTAAAATATAGTATGTTTTATAGATCGTTATTTTACTTTTTGTTTGCATTGTGCTTATTTTTCCCCACACTGTATTTTCGAGGCATCCAGATATACCAATGAGACATTTTTCTTAAAAGTTTCACTGTTAACCTTGTGCAACTCCATAATGTTACACATTATGGTATAATTTATCTTGGAAATACCACTTTCACGATGTTATTATCGCGTTTCCAAAATTGTACATTTAAAAACACGTCAGCACTTCTTTCAATATTTCATTAGAGACACCTCTCACCTCGTATCCTTCATTGGGTTCTTATGTTAAATAAATTGCGTATGAGATTTAATATTAAGTTTGCTGGAAACTTGAATCTAATGCTGGCATCCTACTTATGAAATTTACTTCGTATTCAGTATTAGCAATTTTAGTTTTCAACCTATCATATCTCACTAGCTAGAAACACTCAAATTTGGGTGACAACTATTAAAAAAACATACATTGTATCCGATTTGCTCGGATTGGATTAGATTGGAATTCAGTATTCCATTGGATTGGGTTAGACCAGATGAGAATAGTGATGTCGGGTAAACCACTAAAGAACACCAAGCAGTTTGTCTACCTCGGGAGCAAAATAACATGGGATGGTCGGTCCAAGAGCGAGGTCGACAGCCGTATACATCAGGCTAGACTTGCATTTAATAAAAGGTCGAAAATAATAGAATCAAATAATATAGACCTAAAACTGAGAATACTCCTCATCAAGACCTATGTATGGAGTATCTTGATGTACGGCTGCGAGACATGGTGCCTATCCGAAAGAGATAGACGAAGACTAGAGGCTTTTGAGATGTGGACTATTAGGAATTTCCTGGAGAGACCGCATCACAAATGAAGAGGTTCTCCAACGAATCGAAGGAGGAAGGCACCTGCTCAGGATCCTGTCCGAAAGGCGTGCAAGATGGATCGGTCATATAATACGACAAGAGGGCCTCTTGCATGCCATAATGGAGGGTATGACCGATGGGACAAACTCTAGGGGACGCCCACGCCGAGAGTACCTGGAGGACCTGTTGGTGGACGTGCGCTGCTCAACATATACAGACTTAAAGAGAGCCGCACAGGACAGGGGGGAATGGAGGAGAAGAGTTCAAATTGCTGCAAACCAGTCTTAGGACTGCAACCACGGAACGGAACGGGTTAGACCATAGGTTGCCAACCTTTTTTGGCCTACCTCCCCCTTTTCGAGAAAAAAATTACTTACCGCCCCCCTTTTCAGAAAAAAAAACACACCGGCTCCCGTTCTTGTAATCAATAATGTAACCCATAGTTTTCCAACTTTTTGGGTCATAGCCCATTTTTTCAAACAGTGATTTGATGGCGCCCCTCTTAGGTGAAGTATACTATCTTATATATTGAAAAACAAGGGCAGAACAAAACTATAATGTACCAATAATTAGTTGAAACATGCGTTCGATGATTTTTAGCATTAATCAAACTTTTCAGCGCGTTCTTGCGAGTATTGCCCAGGGGTGCGGCAGTTGGTTCTCAACCCCCCCTAAATTTGCCTTGGACCCAAAACGCCTTCCTGAAAGTCTCCAACGCCCAAAAGGGGGCGTTATCACCCACGTTGAGAACCTATGGGCTAGACCAAACTGGACCGGACTAAACAGAACTGGACTGGACCGAACTTGACCCGATTAGACTGAACCGGACTGGACCCGACCGGACCAGACTGGACAGATAGGGACAGTACTGAACCATACTAGATTGGACTAGACCGGACCGGACCGGACCGAATCTAATTAGACTAGACTGAACTAGACTAGACTTTCTAAGTAACTGTTTTCTGGTTACTTAAAAGAGATTGCCGTATACTCGTAGTAATAAAATCTCCATTTGTATATTTAAAAATAGAGTATTTAACTGAATTAATCAACCATTTCAAGCATCCGAATGTATCAGTTGTTAAACATTAAAAAAATTATTAGCTTTACTTTTTGTAATTAATTTTATCAAACACTGTTTATTCCACTTTTTTGTAACGGTATAATCTTACTGGTTTCAAGCTTTCCACCTAATCTTCAGGGGAGCACAAACATTACTAAATTTTGTTCGAACTGGTATCAACATACACGCTTCAGCGGTTGGGGACTAAGGGGTGAGGGAGGCATATGACGATTTGGCCAGGAGCGAAGAGATTTTTGGGATATATGTGTTTACCAGATGTTCGGCTCGATGTACTGACTTAGAAATTTCTAGGGCATCTAATCTGTCCAATTTATTTCCATTACTACTGATTCGTAAGAATTTTGCATCATCGATAGAAAAAGCATGGTTTTCACGGTGACAATGATTAGCCATTTCAGAATATTTTAGAGGATTTGTTAAGGCGGATTTGTGTTCACGAAATCTCTTTTCAAAGGATCTTCCTGTCTTTCCTATATAGAAATCTCTCCACTCCTGGCCAAAACCATCCCATGCCTCCCTTACCCCTCAGTCCATAACCGTTGAAGCGTGTATGTTGGTACCTGGTCGACCAGCATTTAGTCTTGTTTGTGCTCCCCTGAAGATAAGGTGAAAGCCTTGAAACCGTTTGGGTTATACTGTTACAAAACAGTGAAAAAGTGGAATAAACAATGTTTGATAAAATAAACAATATATAAAAAATAATTAGTTTCACCTAGGAAAGCTATTCTTCCACTCTGTCTCCAAATTGAACTTCTTCGCCCTGAAGACATCAGCTTGCTGCTCCACAGACTCTTTCACCATCTTCCAGAAGCACTCAGCAACAGCTTTTGATAAATTTGATGTTGATACTTGTTGGGTCTTGACGATTCCTTGTCTGGAAATAGTGGGAAATTATTATTGTGGAAAATTCAGACAAAACTATCTCTTGATATAAATTATGAAATTATCGAGTCATGGAAATATGGCTAGTGGCAGACAACCGTGCAATATCAACAGTAGCAAAAGCAACAAAATATAATAGTGAGCTGGTGCCCACCTTGTTGCATAAAAGTTAAATTTAAACTTGGCTGAAGAAGGGTAAAAGTAAGATTAATGCTGATAAGATGGATACAGTAAGGAAAATTTGTCAATGTATGAAGGAAAACAAAATGAAGAGATCAGAAAGAAATGCATAGATGAAAAGATTTTTTAAGTAAGATGGAGAAAATAACTTTGAGATGGTTTGAAAATGTGAAAAGAAGAAATTGTGAAAGAATGACTTAGCGAGTATACAAGACAGAAGTGTTAAATGTGTATGGAAGAGGTAGACCGAGGAAAACTTAGCTGGATCAAATGAACCAGATTTTTAAAGAAGTTCATGTAAGAAGTTTAAATAATATTGAATAGAAGATTATGCTCCACGTGATATATGAATGTGGAGAACGTAAAAGTTGTATGCTTGGATAAAATAGTTTGGAGACCTATTATATGTCTACCTTGCAAGGGACACAGCATGATGATATATACGAGTATGTATACGTTTTGGACCGCTTCAGCAATTATAATAATGCCTAGGATGCTGGCTGAAGGATGTTTATGCCAATTTTATACTGTTAAATATTTTTCCATACTTGTCTATGGTGTAGAAAGATGGACACTTTCTGGGGATTATACAAATACAATATATTAAGATGGATTTGATTGAAAATAACTAGCGTTTTACGATACGAAAGATACAGAAACATTGAAAACCATCATCCACGAGCATTTAGTGCAGCTTTGAGTTTGAATTGGATTAAAAAATATGGAATTATTTTCCACATAATTCTTGATCCGAAGGCTTGAGTGATGAAACCTGAAACAATTATCTATTCTGGGTATGCTCTGAATTATGTCTTCACTCTTAATTTTATTGTTTTATTTAATTTCAACGGTCAAAAGACTTTTTTGATACAAAATATTAAAAAAACAACTTCTAATAAAATTTAGTATTAACATTGTAAGCAGTGTTGCAATAGAAAAAAATAGTATAAGATGAAAAATAGGATAAAAGCAAATCTAGATATCAACTTTTTCACTTTACTTCTGTAGAGACTTGTTGTCAAAGTCATTTGAAAATCAATACAATGTCCATATTGGTTGCCTAATGCAATTATGTTATGCAAAAGTTATAGAAATAATTTGTAACACTTCATTACGGAATAAAGCATATTGCTGAGTGGGCCTAAAAAGAACGTGTAAAATGACAAGCCGGGCTAGTTCCGGAATTGCAAATACGTGCTGACAATTTTAAATAATGTTGTAATGTCAAACACTTTTCTTCAAAAGACGAAGTTTTAAGGATATATTGAGAAATACCTTACAAATGGACTCTTGTTTGTTCTAGATTACCATGCAAGTACCTTCTGCATGTATATGTTTTCTAAGCATCGAGAAATTTTTTTCGAAACACAAAGAACAAGCTTAAAGTCTAGAAATGTCACCTCAACAGCTTAGACGACTTAAAGTATTCATCTTCATATTTCTTGATGTTCTCTATAGAATCTTCCCGGTTCCCATTGCCTGTGATAACTGCAAAGTAGCCGAGAGCTTTCATTGGGAAAAGCTCCCCACTGAGGATTTTTTTAATCTGAAAAAAAAAAAGAAATAAAATCATTGTGTACCATCATAAATATGATAGAATTGAAAAGTTATAATTTATTTAAGGTTTCGGTATTGATTTTAAGAACTCCATATTAGAATACTTGACTATAAATTACTTTGTTATTAAACTGATAAAATTAAATAAAACCCTCTACACGTGCTCCTCCTAACCCGATGCTTTCTTCAGATGTACGTCACAAAAATTATATAAAACAATTAATTTAGAAACATTTGAGATACACAAAGTCATTAGCAAAATAACAATAAAATCACGGAATAAATAATCAAACGATATAAAAGTTTTCACACCTTAATAAATATTTTCACTTAAATCATAGAAAATACACGTTTTTGATAAACAAGTGGAATTAATATTGTAAAATGTTTAAAAATATATTGTATTTAAAATAATTAAATTACTTTATCAACCCTATGCTTCATTGCAGGCTGAACTCTTAGAGATCGGATCAGAAATGAGACGACAAAGTCTGTCTGTGGTGTTGAAGACATAGTGAGGTGGGGAAGAAGAAGAAAGCGTTTCTGGAGGGATCATGTAGACCGCATGGAGGATACGAGACTTGCGAAAATTGCTAAGACTGAAAACGCTAGCAGCAGGAGATTACCAGGATGACTGCCGAAAAGGTGGAAGGACAGCTGGACGTCATCATCCCAGGACAGCCCACCGTCACAAACAGGTCATACAACTTAGACCAAGAGGAAGAAGAAGACTATCAACATTTCAATCGTTAGTAAACTACACACGTTACCGTCAAGGTTATAATTTATAGTCGAGAGTGTCGGTCCGATTTCAGCCTGACTCTTTCATCTGATATTAGGAAACGGACTTGGGATATACTCGTAGGTGGTCAATAGTAACATGATACCAGTCGTCGGACCTCGCTCTAGCTAACGACTCTCATAATAAACTGGGATCATTCCGCCTAAGATAGGAGGTAGAAATACTTGTAATTCTACCTCCTATCTTAGGCGGAATGATAGGATAGAAAGCCTAGGATAGGAGGTAGAAATACTTGTAGCAGGGGTTTTTATTAGAAGAGGAATAACAAATTAATTCATTGTTGATTATTAAAAAATATATAATCTCTTAAGGGGATATTTTAGAGGTATGAATTTCGGGCGTTTTTTCAGACTTAATAAAAAAAAACCTGTAAATATTTTTCCTATACATTTTTGTAAAGTTTGTGTATTGATGAGTTGAAAATGTACAAACAAAATTTTGAAAAAAAAAGAATTGAAAATTCAAGATGTTATCAGCTATTATATCTTGTAAAAAAAAGAGGGTAAGCCGGTCGACTTGATTGGAACTTTTTTTTAAATTTAAAACCAAAATCAAACACAGTTTCTTGATAAAAAAATAATGTCGTTATAGTTGGTACCAAAAAAAAAAAATTGTAAAATGGCAGCTGTCTTAATTTTTTATTTTTTTAAACTTTTCGCTTTATAAAAATAGTAAAAAAATAGTTTTGAATTTTTAAAGGAACGGACGATAGAAAAACATTTATTTAAGTGTTATAACAAATTTCAAGGAAATCAATGTAATAAAACTGAAGATTTTATGTCGACCAGGTCGAAAAAAGTAGTTTCGATAAAAACTTGTTTAAAGTTTTAAAATTATTGTCTGATTCATTCCGGTGCGGCGTAATTGCTGCCGCATTTAAAACTATAACTTCGTAAATATTGAGAATTAAAAAAATTTCCTTTTGAAAACATATTTTTAAAGGTCTAAACTTTAAAAATATGCAAAAAAAAACTATTATATTTTTTCAAATTTCTAGAGTAGAATATCTCCTTAAATCAACATTAAATATCACGATAACTTCGTGAACTACGAGTATTTGGTAAGGTGTTTCTATTCCATATCGAAAGTTGCAGGCTCGATACCTGTTGGATTTTTTTTAATAATTCCAGTCTAGTTTTCTGAGAGAGAAATAATCCCGTTAGGTTGTACATAACGAAGTGTAATATATTACAATTCTATATGTATTATACATAAAAAAGTGTAATATATTACACCGACACCGAAATAAAGCTCAAGACTACGTGTCGAATTTCATTAATGTTTTATTTTAAATTGACCGAGACGGGTGACGAAGTGCGTCACATCTCATACCAAGAGAAGTGGTTCTCTAAATCTGTTAAGAAAGAGCTTTGAAAAAAACAATTTAAAAAAATATTTCCATGGCAAACCAACGGAAATCAAAGCATTTATTTCTGACCATTAATTTTTTGTCGGCATAAATCTCACATCCGGATATTATTACCACAAAAAGACGTCGTTTAGCCTTTTTTCCACAGAAATGTATCGTAAAACGGAAGAGAACGACGAGGACAGCAGAAAGGGAAGATAAACTGTGTTCGTTCTCCATACTGTCCTAAAGATGCTTTATTTAAGGAAAATATTATTTCAAAAGGCGGCTTTTTCAAAAATTTTAAGGGCGAAAATGTTTTATTTTTATTATAATTATTTTCATCCAATAGGATGGGGTATTATGATAAAGCTTTTCCCGTTGCTGGCCTTGTGGCATGGAATGATTTTGGTGTTAGAGATATAGGTGGTGTGTGCAGCTTTGGGAATCACTTGAAGGCAACCCTTTTTGAGAGGACTTATTAAAATGTATCTACATAAGTACATATATAGATATGAACACTACATATGATAAATACACTACATCTAAAGCCGAATGTGTAACCATTACATATCGAAAGATCTATAATACAAAGCCTTCTTTAAAGTTCGTCTTCCCTTTGTTAGTTTTCTGCAGATCACTCAACAAATATGTGTTCCTGAATATTTGCAGATGCAGTACCTGAATAATAGTAGCAACCACTGTGATGTGTTGGGAAAATCTATCACTATATCCTCTCTGTCTAGTTCAACAAAGTGTTCATCAACATGTATCCCAGTCATGTTTAAGAGTTCGTTTGGTAACAATAATCTTACGCGTTTTATTTCAAATAAGTGCGATGGCAAACCATGAGTTACTGGTACACATCAGTGGTTCTTAACACGAATGCTCAACTATTGGAGCCAAAGAACATATATCTCTGCCACACTCTTCAACATGTCTGTATGATTAGTAAAAAATGGTAAAGATTTATTTTCATGTGGTAGTCTTCAATATATCCGAATTAGTATTTCGGACACATTAAAGAGTGTAGCTGGGAGACAATAATGCCAGTAATCGAGCCTTTGGTTTTCGAATCTCTGAAATACACACGAAACTCGCGGTTCATCTTTCAACGTGTCGGCAACACTGCCACTTGACTCGTATGAGTATTTTTACACAACGAAATCTTTTACCAGACTAACGTCGTTTTTTTTTGGTTTTGTTACATTAGGAATCGAACCCGAAAGTCAATAATTTTACCACTAGGTTACGAAAGTCGTATTGAGGAGTATTATATGAATGAATAACAAATAACTTCATGAAAAATTAAGTTACATACCCTCTTAGGGTTTGACATATTTTGTTCTGCCAAATCCACTTTGGTCAGGACAAATATGGTCCTCTTCCCAGTTGGGTCACTTTGCGCTACCAGATCTGTCACGTTGCTCCTCTCAGCATCTACTGAACCATCCTTGAAAAAGAACAATTTCTATGACAGATTTTTTTAAACATTAAAAAAAAACTACTTTTAGACTCTGAGAGTCAAGGGAACTTAACTAAATGTGCAGAATCCTGAAAGATGAAAAGACAACATCATAGTGAACTTCTAAAAAGTCTACATTAGGTCTCTTCGTAGTCAGCTTCTAAAAGGTCTACATAAACTCTCTCTATATTTAGCTTCTTAAAATTCTACATGAGCTCTCTCCATAGTCAGCTGTTAAAAATCCACATTAGTTATCTCCATAGTCAGCTTCTAAAAAGTTTATATCACCTATTTCGATAGTCAGCTTTTAAGAAGTCTACATTAGCATCTCTCTCCATAGTCAGCTTCTAAAACGTTTACCTTAACTCTCTCCATAGTCAACTCTAAAAACTTTACAAAAGCTCTCTACATAGTCCACTTTTAAAATGCTTTCTTCTTAAAAATCTACACGAAAGGTTTGATTTCAAACTCTGTCTCTCAAATCCCTCAATAGGATAACATCATTGTATCTTGACAATCTGTATCTAAGACACTTTGCTTCCCTCACTTCCTCCGCATCCATACATCGTACTTTCTTTACGTTTCCTTTTGTCAAAAGTGTATTCACATATTCTTTTAAATTCCTTAAAACAAGCGGTCCCCATGTATGTGTGCGCGGACAGGCGGAATTAGCGGGAGTCTGCGAATTTTTTCAGAAATTACTACAATTACACTAGAAAATGTCGTTTTCACGCAAGCAACAAGCCCAAATAAATAAATTTTCTACTAGTGACCTGTTCGTTACAACTAAGCAATACACTAAAGTGGCTGTTTGTGGGTACCTACCAATAAACAAAAGAGTTATGCATTAGCAAGCGGAGGGTGTGGCGACCGGGTTGCCAGTTTAAGGTAGTGGGTAGCAAAAGCGCAGAAAAGGGATTTTCAACCCTTGTCTACATAAAGAATAAATCTAGGAACCAGCTACAAATGGTATTAAATCTAAGGAAAAAAACTTTCGAACATTGTACGCAACATCAATAATTTGATTTAAAAGAATGCAGCAACATTATTCGCATAATTAGGATACAATAAAAGTGTATGTATTAGAACAAAAAAATTATAAACATAAAAAAAAATAAGTATTCTCACATTTGATTTATTTTCAAAACATAATCAACCAATCAAATAAATTGCACATTAAATTAATATTTATTGAGGGACCGTAGTAATTAAGTCAGATGCCATATTTCTGTGGCGTTATAGCAGAAGTTAATATGTCCGTTTTTTTGTCATTTTGTGTTTATTCTCCCAATTTATAGAAAATATTTCTCAGCATGTTGTGGCAAAACTTGGTGTGTCAGTCATTATCCAAACAAAATATATATTATTTGGAATAACTTAAAAAAATCTTATTTGTACTGATTTTAACAGCTGATCAAAGTTAATATTGCTTCTCCTGTAAACTAAAGTAAACCGGACATATCAACTTCTGCTATAACTCCACAGATTTATTCCAATAAAAATTATAAGAAAATGCACACCTGAATACACAAAATTATGGCATTCGGGTTGTCCATAAACTGTTTGGACATGTCCTTTATAGCTTCACGAGTATCGGCTGCCATATCCACTGTCTGAGTCTGAAATATAAATGTTATATCACACTTTTTAAAATAAAGTAAACTCACTAAAATAATCGATCTTCAAATTGTCTAAAGGGTATGAACTTAAAAAATAAACTCATAAATATCTATGTAAAGAACCAATTTATAAGATGTGTCAAGAACAGTCATGGTTTGTATGTTCCGGATAATTATTTGAGACAACGCTCCGATAGATGGTTCTATCAACCTATAAGTCAAACCAGCCTGCCTTTGGAGAAAACGGTAGGTAGAGCAATCACGCTGTTTAACCGTGTATGTCCTCATGAAGATGTATTGCATGTGTCGCTCAGCTCTTTCAGAAAAAAAATCATGAATTTAGTGTGGTACTTGCAATAACTTAGTCTTTTTATATTATCTTACATGCTTCATTTTGTCATAGTGTTTTAGTGTAACGTATACACTGTTACAGTAGTTTTGTATAAGTCTTAAGATGTTGAACTGTTTTATACATGTTTTATTTTTGTACCTGTTATGTTTGCACCTTGTATGAACTAGGGAAACCCGCAATGTGCAAAGGACCTGAAAACAATACATTAATAAATGGAGTTTAATAAGTGTTGAAACCAGAGCCAACATGACTAAAACTGTAGTTTCGTAGATTAAAAGATAAGGTCTTTTCTAATAATAATAAAAGGACCGTTTTTGTTGCGCCGTTTATAGAGCAAACTCTCTTCAAGGGATAGGGACAGCTACTAGAGATAGGGACAGAACCTCACACCTGCAATAAAGATAATATCGTCAGATAGAGCAAGAAAATAAATCGACACAGGCGTAACCATTTGATAGAATGCCAAATTTTCACATATAGCGAAACACGAGATCCCCGCAAGAAATCGTATTTCAGGAAAAACGCCTGAAACGTAGAGAAACAGCTGGTGTCTATCAGGAACAATTTTCTCAACAAAACATGTCAAGAAGACATTTGAATTATATACTATATTAACAAGATTCGTACGGTAAGATTTTAAAATTTTCAATGTCTTAATCTATATTGACGTTACACAATAACTTGTTCTACCCTAATGCACCCTAAAATGTGTCCTGTACATTTAAGAGTTTCATAATTGGAAGCCAAAAATAATCTCCATAAGAAGCCTTCATGATTTTTGTCTTCCAAAAACTAAAATAACAAAAAAATAAAAAAAACAAAGGTTTCAAGATTTTTAATCAAATGCCAGAAAAATATGTGTTAGGTTAAATGCTATCCCGCATTTGCATTTGTTCAGAATAACATGCTTGGCAAGTTAATCGCAGAAAACTTATCAAGAAAGGTAAACTACAAAAAAAATGTAGACTCTTCGCGATATGTAATATTATATTAAACATTCCGCTTTAGGTTTAGAGTAGTTTATTTGTAAAGTGTTCACATACCATAACACATTTTGTCAAGGCCTATAAAAATAATTCAAATAACACTTAGTACGAGGCCGTACGAGCTTCCAAGACGAACATCGCAGTGGTCGACCAAATGAGGTAGGTGACCACATCAGAAATGGTAAAGAAAATCCACAAAATGTTATTGGATGACCGTCGATTGAAAGTGCACGAGCTAGCAGACATGGTAGGCATTTCAAAAACTGCTGTACATCGCATATTGACTGAAAATTTGGACATGAGAAAGCTGTGCGCAAGATGGGTGCCGCCTTTGCTCACAATGGAACAAAAACAGCGTCGTGTGGATGTTTCAATCGAGTGTTTGGCGATGTTTCACAGCAATAAAGCCGAGTTTTTGCGTCGATTCATAACCATGGATGAAACATGGGTCCATCACTTCACACCTGAGACGAAGGAACAGTCAAAACAATGGACTGAAAGGGGAGAATCGGCTCCAAAAAAGGCGAAGACAGTTCCATCTGCAGGCAAGGTCATGGCGTCAGTTTTTTGGGATGCGCGTGGGATAATTTTCATTGATTATCTTCAAAATGGAAAAACAATCAACGGCTAGTATTAGGCGAACTTATTGCAGCGTTTGAGTGATGAAATCAAGAAAAAACGGCCGCATTTGGCGAAATCAACTACTCGTATATCTTTCAAATTATTGAAAGATATACGAGTAGTTAATTTTTTTTAACTGAGTGAAATGTAAGATGTATAATAAACAGAAGAGGATATATGACGAGATGTTTGAGTTTGGATGAGGCAAAGGCTGTGTGCCTGTATGTGTAGATAGAAATGTGTGGAGACCAGTCATATCTGCCTACCCCAAAAATTATATGGCGCTTTTATATGTAGGTAACGACGTTGGATGGCAAATACAACGAGGCTGATTGTTGAAAATCCAGAAACAATTTTTAAATACGTTTGTTGTAAGCTGACGAAATATGAAAATGTTAACTAAGCAGCCTTAGACTTAGTTAAGTGTTATTTAGTTTACTTACTGATATGATTCCCGGTAAATCGATCAGGACCATTCTATTTAGTCCTGGACCCTTAACTGTCATTGATATGACTTCTTTAGATACGGTGTGACCTCTTCGGACACTTTTTTTCATGCGAATTTCTATGATCCTGAAAAAAAAATAAAGTTTTTTTTTCATCAATGGTTCAATGAACCTTAAGTAATGCCTCGATAGTACCAAAAATATAAATGGAAAAAGGGTAGTAGTTTGTTCCAAGAGTTTGTCAAGTGTGTCGTTACCTTTTCATGTTCGCTGATGTTACCAACACGTGCAATGTCAGACACTGAGTTCTTCGTCTACTCCAGTAATATTAAACGCAAAGACATATCTGCCAGCCACGTTCTTCAATATATTTGAATCAATTCAAATATGTTGAAGGGTACCATATTGTATTTCATATTTTATATTTATTTATTTCAACGATCAAATGGCCCAATTGATACAAGGATTAAAAAAACAAGAAATATAATTTAGTAGTGTTGTACAGTAAGAAAAAAACAGTACCAGTGGAATAACACAATAAAGCAAATCCAAACACTTCAGTCATTCAATCCCGGCAAGAATAACTTCTTCATATGAGTCAAAACCATATGTAAATCCATACAATGCCCATATTGATTATTCAATCTGTGAAGTCTTGTTTTGCAAGAGCTTTACACAAAATTAGTTGCAACCACTTCATTACGGAACAAAACATTTCGCTAAGTGGGTCTACAAAGAACGTGTAGCATGATAAACTGAGCTAGTTTCGGAATTAGAAATAAGAGCTGACAATATTGAACAATATTGTGAGGTCAGACATTTTCTTCCATCTGACAAGAACGAAAATAAAAACTTCCTGGAAATCTTTGAGAATATTTATTTTATTACATATGATAATATTTCTATGAAAGGAATGCTAAAAAAAGAATTGAAAAGGTTTATTCTCACTTTCGAAGATCAGCCAAATCGGCTTCCTTTTGAAGATCAAATTCTCGGGATGATCCTTGGATTTGAGCGATGTGATAAGGACCTTCAGACAGTGTGACCTTTACTGGAGCTCTAGAAGAAAAAAACTAAAATTATTAAAACCTTCCACTTCTTTCAGACTATTATTGTCTGTTGCGCAAGTATTAAAGGTAAACTTTGTATCCTTTGAACTGTCGTATTTCTTGTTTTTGGTTATCGCGCAGGCTTTGTGTCAATGAACTCATATAATATATGAATTAATATATCAACTTATTAAATAAAGCTTTTATATACAGGTAAAATACAATACCATGCAAAAAAAAATAATAATAATTTACAGTCACAAGAAATGAAAAATAATAAAAAAAAAGTTAAATAATTAACAACTAACTTTCATTACAAAAAAAAACTCCAAATATTTTATTTAAAAACATTTTCTGAAATGTTGAAGATATCAATATCTGAGGCCCTGTTCTACTGGAACAGTCCGTGAAACAAGAGGAAATACACTCGCCATTCAGTTATTTTTATTGACAGTCTAAAAAAATCAAGATTGGTGTACTCCTAAAAATGGTCAAGAACAAAACACCATATTTTTTTTTATAAAATTGGATTCGATGTTGCTCTCGTCAGCAACTTCAATATATAAGAAGAGACTCTTGTGTCTCCTCTCACGCGAAGACTATAGTATCCTTGAAGAAATATTGAAGAAATCTTATAGGATAGAGCCACTATTGATACCTTAAAGAAATCTTATAGGATAGAGTCACTATTGATACCTTGAAGAAATCTTATAGGATAGAGCCACTATTGATACCTTGAAGAAATCTTATAGGATAGAGCCATTATTGATACCTTGAAGAAATCTTATAGGATAGAGCCACTATTGATACCTTGAAGAAATCTTATAGGATAGAGTCACTATGGTATTGAAAATGAACTACAAAAATCCTTTGAAACCCTACTAAAAGGCAATTATTCTTTCACCAAACTACGAGTGTCAACCCAAGTGATGTCATAGAGTAGTTTTTTTTAATTAAATTTTTTCAGTTAACATAATTGTTCTTACCTAGTCATCATTTCCCCTGCTCCCCTAGGGAATATTCTTGCCTGTGCCAGCATCTCTAAGACGCTTGTCTTCCCAGCACTCTGATCACCGACTACCACCACTCTTGGAAGATGGTCATAACCATTCATCTCATCTCCATACCCAGAGAGCTCATCCAAGACCTCAGAGTACATTTCCACTAGAGATTTCTAAAAAAAAACATTTAATATTATAAAAGTGGTCCTTCATTAAAATAAAGTCTAACAATTTATTAAGTGAATGAAATCGATGACAGAAGTATAAAATAATTCATCAACACTCGGTAAGAAACAGGGAAAGCCTAGATTGCTGAGGACACGCACTCGTAAATTGAAATTTGACTTTAAATCACTCATTTTTTGTAAAAAATTTCATATACTGTAAACACATAATTGTAATGTAAATAAATATAGAAATAAAATAATTATCCAAAGCCAAACAAACCTTTATAGATCTTCCGATATGTATCAGTAGCACATCCGGGTTTAGGCGTAGGGTAATATAAATTTTGATATGACCTCCCAAAAAGGGTGGTTTTCAATTGTTTCCTAAATCTCGATAACTTTCAGGAAACATGCTCTGCAGAATATTTGGTCCAATTTATTACAGTTGCGCGTGGAGAAGAATGACAAAGCTCTTTACACCATGAATGGCGATGCTTTTATAGCAAAAGTTATAAAAAAAGCTAAAAAGCGCAGGTTGAATTTTTATAACGCATGTAGAACATTAACCGTGAAAGGAACGTTTTGTTTAGCGTTGCTTTGGAAAGTAGGAATCAGAACTTATTTTTATATATTTATTTATTTTATATATGACAAGAAATATGCATAATTTGCTAATAAACCACAGGTAATTTAATTTGGACACACCCTTTTAATAAATCTGGGTTTGTTGCCTTTCATTTGTCGTGTCCCCAGTAAACTAGGGTTTTGCCTGTATCTCAGTGAGGACATATGTTCTAGTATGAAAAAATAAATCGATAATTCTTTCCGATTTTTGATTTTATAAAACCCTGTTGCACATTCTCATAAACCTGATAAACAGTGACGCTCAATTACACATCTACACATCACGCGAAATCAAATTCCTCACACTTCATTACTCCAGACAGGTCAAAAACATTCATCCCACAATGTACCACACATAATCATAAAAATAAAAATACAAACGTAAAACATCGAAAAAAACCACACTCAAGAGCACACAAACCTTTTCCAAAAGTCATTCCTCTTGCAAACCCAAGTACTCAAACTCCTGTCGCAATAACAACCACGCTCCGATCGACTGCCTAAATTGTTTTCCTTCCTTTGCCTTTATTGAAGTCGGCACGCCATTGTATGTAATGGGAGCCAAATAAGCATATTGCCTTTGGGCAAAAGAGGTTTTAAATCTAGGGATAGTGAACATTTGATCAGTTGGCATGCGTGTCATGTGTCTCTGCTGAGTCTGCATCTTCCCTTCTTCTCGACGATAGTGCCAGAGAATGGATTTAGAAAGATGAAAGAAAAAAATAACTGGCGTACGCTAAGTTTAATTGGAGAAAGAATGCTTCTCAGAAAGATAAATGGCAGATGATTCAGTAGGAAACCAAAACGTTGTAGGACTGATGATGACAAGAATGAGAAATGAAAACAAAAATGTTCTATCTGCTGCTTCTAAAATTCGTTAAAGGTTTATGATTTTTAAAGTTTTAGTGATAAAAAAGTGTAAGAGGGAAATGAATATATCGGTGACTGAGAACACTAGAGCAAATTGAATAATTCTACTAATTGAGTAGTATTTTCTTATATGGCGGACAGTTAAAAAGGATATCGAACATCGTGTAGTGAGATTAAATAAAGTCAATAGGGCATTAACTTTGAGGTTTCTCAAAACAATATAACTTAAGCAACAAAAGCTTAAAACAACAATAGCTTAAAACAATAAAGTTCATTCTGTCTCAGTATTTTCCGTATTGAAAAATCAAATGAATTTTGATTGCGTAAAACACTCAAATTAGATTCGGAGTTTAATGTTTGCAAATCGCAAGTATTCAATGAAAGCTATTAATTATTTGAGATTATATTAACACTCCCGTGATCGTTCCAAATGTTCAACTATCAGAGCTTTTACACCATGTCGTTGACTTAAACTTACTGAAGGAATTTGTCGAACCAAGGATTTGTGAGGAGTTTAAAAGTGAAGAAGAATTTTTTTTCTAGCAAAATGCTGCATATCCCTATTACCGTAAGGGCTTACCTTGATGAAAATTTCCCAAATAAATAGATTATACGTAGATGTATCATTTAACACCCCCCGTGCTTTTTAGATCTCTCACTCATAAACTTTTATTATGAAGACTCATTAAAGAAAAAGTTATGTGCACGAAATAGACAACAATTAATTAATTGAGAGCAGCTTTTCAAAGATAATGCGCCTAAATACAAAAAAAATATTTGTTACGTATGCGATTCCACGTTATCAGCAGTTTTTAAACCAGAACAACTATTAAATTGAAATTGGTCATTATCAAAAGAAAATTCGTGTCCGCGCAGATTATACTGGTGGGCCACATAAACTTTAAGACATTCATTCACCTTGAGCTTTTGATGCTGCTAAATTGCAATGATGGTTAATCAAAGGAAGCTACTGAGCCCGGGAGTGTAGTCATTTGACTTTTTTGGATATTTAAAAAAAATTATCCTACAATTTGAAGAACCCTTGTGTGGCTGACCATATCCGTCCAAGGTATC
Organism: Odontocerum albicorne; assembly: GCA_949825065.1. Lineage (NCBI taxonomy): Eukaryota > Metazoa > Arthropoda > Insecta > Trichoptera > Odontoceridae > Odontocerum > Odontocerum albicorne. The sequence goes on from OX463857.1 coordinate 32,569,489, forward strand.
CGTAGCATACTCCAGTGCATCCACATTTTGAATGCTTCCACTCAGTTCATACTACCAACTTTGAGGGTCCATGACTCTTCCCCATGCAATAACACTGACCAAACGTAGCATTCGACTAACCGTTGTCGAAGTTTCAAGGTTATATTGTCGTCGCAGAATACGCTTCTCATTTTATTAAAAGCCGCACGTGATGATTCAATTCTGCAGTTACTTCAGTTTCTGGGTCGAGGTTTTCCACTTGGATACTTCCGAAAGAACCGAAGTTAATAAAATTGCTGACAAATATGAAAATATGAAAGGTGTCCTATTTGGGTGATGTACTTAGAGAAGCAAAGTACAAATTACTGCACCTGATCATCCAAGGCAAAATAGACGGTCGAAGAGGTGTTGGCAGGAGGAAAATCTCCTGGTTCCGCAATATACGTGATTGGACTGGTATAAGGAGCGTCGGGGATTTTTTCGGGCTGCCGAGGACAAAGAGGCCTATTCTCAGGTGATATTTAACGTTGGGGGGACCTGACATGACACTGGGAAGAAGATCTCTCGATTACAAAAATAATCAGCACGAGCACTAATAATGAATGTAAATATATATATTGTGTATAGTTTTTTTACTTGTTCTTTCTTTTCTTTAACCCTAATATTCTTAATATCTCTCTTCTGTTTTTCAAGTTCATATATTTTCTCCCTCAGTTCTGCCATCTTCTTTTCGTATTTATCTCGAATATTCATTACTTCATCCTTCTGTTCTTCAGAAGTTGAACCTGAAAAATAAAGAATTTATATTTTTTTCATTATTTCCTTTTTAACTTACAAATGCCGAAAACTTTCATTACTGATTAATATGCGCCTTGGATTCAAATTTGAACATGTATTAATCATATGAAAATTAAACACGATTTATATTTTATCAAAGGTTTAGGATGTAACTTTGTGGAATTCCATTTTAAATTTCTTTGTTATTCCACAAATTCCATATTACATTACTTTGTTATTCCACGTCAATACTCACTGCATATGTTTCTACCTCCTTTCCTGACGAACTCTCTAGGCGGAACGATGCCTAAAAAGCCAGTTATTTCCCCTGGAGGCAGTCTCGGAATATAAGGTAGAAACGCGTGTAGCGGAAACTAACGTTATAAGTGCAACAAAATAATTAATAGTTAAATATTCACGATTTGTATTGTTGACGGACTAAAAAACTCTCAATAATTTTTTGATTTGAACTTTTTGAATATTTTAGAAAATATACGACGTCCATGTCATAAGGTACTTATATAATATGTTGAATGAATATAACATATTTTTGTTATTTTGAAAACAATCGATGCTAGATATTTTTGGGAACTTTTAGCAATTTTTATACATATAGTATTATTTATAGTTAAGGCATTAACATTGCGGAGGTTTAAAGACATTGTTATTTGTTTTATCAAACACTGTTTATTCCACTTTTTGTAACGGTATAACCTTACCGGTTTCAAGGTTTTCACCTCATCATCAGGAAGCACAAACAAGACTGAATTCTCTTCGAACTGTTACCAAGATACACGCTTCTAACGGTTGGAGACATTCGAGTTGGGGGCTGAGGGAGGCATGGGACGACCGCGGCGAGCAGTAGAGAGATTCTTGGTATATATGTGTTTTTCAGATGTTCACCTCGATGCACTGACTTAGAAATTTCTAGGGATTCTAGCCTGTTCAATTTATTTCCGTTACTACTTCTACTTTTTGTAATGGTATATATAACCCTACCGTTAGAAGCGTGTATCTCGGTACCAGTTCAAACAGAATTCAGTATTGTTTGTGCTGCCCTGATGATGAGGGGAAGCCTCGAAACCGGTAGGGTTATACCGTTACAAAAAGTGGAATAAACAGTGTTTGATAAAACAAATTACATTCTTTTTTATTGTATTTAATACATAATTTATAATTTTTTTATGTGTTTGGTATATTTCCGATTGTTTCCAGATTTTATTATATTTTCAAGTGTTTTAAGTCTCTTATTTTGGGAACAACTTTTTGACGTATTTTCGAATTTATCGAGTTTTTGATGTTGTGGAAAATTCTTAAATCATTTTAGGTAATTTTGTTAAAAAAAAAAAAAAACTTTTGATAGCTTTCAATCATTTTAATGTAAAAAAAAACACAAATAACAAAAAAAAGTTAAATTATCACTAAGAAATTATGGAATATTATCGTCTCCGAAACATATTAATGACAAGTTTTTCCAAGTTAACGTAAGTTTATATGTTTCTAAGTAAAATATAGTTGGGTTGTTTAGTGTTAATATGAATTCATGCTAATGGAAGGCATTCAAATGTCGACTGGCAATGTATTGGGATTACTGACTGCTGATGACAAGGTAGTGTTGACGGAGAGAGAAGATTAACTGCGGGTTTAATAAGTAAATTGTATGAGAGATGCGAAGAGAAAGATCTGAGAATGAATGTTATGAAATCCGAAGAAATGGTGATAGAAAAGTGTGAAAGGAAAAATGAATGAGATATATAATATAATAATTAATGGTGAACGATAAAAATGGGAGCAAATTTTAGAATTAAGCTTTTTAGGTAGTATTTTCCCAAATAATGGAAAAGTTAATATATATATTGTATATATATATATATATATATATATATATATATATATATATATATATATATCGAACGGCATGTCGTGATACGAAAACAACAGACGCGTGAGACTCTCGCGCGGTAGAAGTGAAACTTCTTAGCTCCTAGGAAAAGTTGTATTTATTCATTACTTTTTTCCATTAATTAACGATTTTTTTTTAGGATTAGGAAATGGTTATGTTGAATTTAATTCAAGAAAATCTCTCTTAATTAAATAACAAAATGGTTATGTAGAATTTATTTCAAGAAAATCCCTCTTAATTAAAAAAGAAAATATTATTTTTTTTATTTTTAACCTCTAAAGTAGTATGGCCGTACTCTTACTCTAGCCAACTAGAAACTGCTGAAATGCGCATGCTAAGATGGTCAGCTGGTGTGTCCCTAAGAGACAAAATAAAAAGCTCACGCATTCGTGGAAGCCTAGGTGTTACAGACATCAACAGCAAGATGGAGGAGAGGCGATTGAGATGGTATGGGCACGTTGGACACAGAGCACCCGATCACATTGTGAACCAGGCAATCTCCATGGATCTTCCTCGAATTGAACCAGAGGAAGAACAAAGGATTCATGGGTGGTGCAAAAAGATAACCTGATGCAGAGGCACGGCCTGGGGGACGTAGTCCGGGACAGAAGAGCATACAATCTGAGGACGAGGAGAGCTGACCCCAACAGTCTTCGCAGACAGCGAGTTGGGATGGAGCCAGGGAGACGAAAGGAGTATGGCCGTACGGTGTACGGCGAGCAAATTTTTACCTCAAGAGAGTAAAAATTCGCTCACTTTTTTTCCTGAATACATTTAATTTATCGATAAAACGGACAAAGCTCAAATGTTCTTATCTGCTCAATTATTTTATTTATGGCGGCCGCAATTACGTTTTGTATATTACTTACAAAATTAATTTTTTATTTTGCTAACAAAATCACTAGCTTAGAGTAATAAATAATAATAATTTTAATAATACATAATAATTTAAAAAATAATATAATACACACAATAATGTTAATTATTATTAATAATAAATAATTATTAATATTAAAATACTTAATAATAATTTATCAATAAATACAATAAAATATTTAAAAATAAAAAAAATAATTTAATATTAATAATATAATACACCGTTTCACTTTTCGTGACGTTCAGGACAATTTGTCATACCGCGCTTATATAAGTTTCACTTAAAAAAAAAACAATTATACAAGGCAAATATGAGTGTAAAAAGTGTTAGCAGAAGACCAAGGTAAATATTGTTGGATCACTAAAACATTCACGTGTACAGCTATTTGAGTTCTTTTTTATCAGATGGTGGAAAAGTTAAAAGGGATATCAAACGTCCTGTATGATATAAAGTACTATTGTGGTATGATAGTTCACAATAGTATTGTGGTGCCAACTTTGTTTTAAGGGAGTGAATCGTGGATCTGAAATCTTAGGTATGCCGAATGAATGCTGTAGAACTGCGTGCTTTGAGACGAATACATTAATTGACAATATATGACAGAATAGAAATTAAATGATTAGGGATGAATGTGAACAGTCTGATGATTTGAGTAAGTTGAAGAAGAACACGCTGAGGTGTTTTTGGCATTTGAATAAATGAAGAAACAGATATATAGTACGTGAGTAGAAGAAGTTTAGTAGATAAAGTGTGAGTATGACCAAGAAAAGCGTGGTTGGATCAAAAGAATGATATTTTAAACGAAGGAAACGTAGACAGTCGTATGGATAAAAGAACAAGGTGTATGAATGTGAAAGATGCAAAAGATGTATCGATATAAGACATTTGCGTCATCCCCTAAAGGAAAATGTTTTATTTATTTAAAATAATCGGGATGCCACTTCACTTCCAATTTCATCATTTGATCAGTCTTCCATAATCCCACGAGTGTAAAACTTCAATTAAAAGTGGCCAACAGACAATTTGCCCGTGTTTTATATGCATGCGTAATAAAATGGAATAAAATTAAACATGATACTTGGCACCGATGGGCGTTGGATTGGGGTATAACTGATTTAAATAAGATATATAGATGTAAATTAATTCGATAATACACCCCTTTAAAACCTCAGTTTGATATAATTACTCAGTTTCTGCTGGGCATGCTCGGGTATAACTCCTTGAGCGTAAGAAGAGATCTGCGTCTCCTGGTAAACGTTGTCAAACTCGTTCGATTGAGCTGTCCAGCATTACTATAAAGATTAGCGTTAAATGTTCCTAACAATTACACTAGACTGCGCCGGCAAGAACTGTTCTCAATAACATACGCAAGAACGGGTCTTCCAGCCGCTATGCCTGTTGGAAGGGCCTTAACTCTTATGAACGGGACTGCTTCGGATATTGACATATTTCATATCACATTACCAAAAGCAAAAGTAAATTTTCTTCTTAGATTGAGCGCGTTAGAAAGCACTCATCAACATACTTAAGTGACTGAATATATGTGTATAATATGTTTGTGTGTAAATGCTCGTATGTATGCATATGCATTATTTTTTATTTGATATATTTTTTTTCTATGTAATTTATCTGCTTTTTTAATGTCTTGTATTTTTCAAAGTAATTGGGCTAAGTCTGTTTTGAAAAAAATAAATAAATAATAAGAATGAACAAGATAGAAGTGTCTGTCATTTGTCGTTTGCGGAATAGGTTTTGTGGAGAATCCCAGTTGCGAGTGTGGCCTGGATGATGAAACTATAGATCATGTGTTTACAGTTGTCCTTTGCGATACAAATTAGATTTACTAAAAGCCATATATTTTCTGCGTCCAATGAATGTGACGTTTCTTCTTTCGTCGTGGAACTTTACCACTTATAGATCGATTATCCAATTATTATCAAAGCTTTATATATCAGTTGTTACTTTAAATTATCTGGAATTATAATTTTTTTTAAATATTTTATTATATTTACTCATATAATGGCATAATGGTTTTAATTTGGTGGCACAAATCATCCTAGTTTGAATGGATTATTTATTATTAAAAAAAAAAACTAATCGGTTTGTCTTTCGTGACCAAGATGCTAAGACACTTGTGTTCCAGCTCCGAGGATGCGGGTTCGATTCTCGTTGCTATTTATCTAAAAAAAAAAGTATCATTGGATTTTTTTTTCAACCTGGCAAGTTTATTGCCATGTGGCAATCTCTCCCAACCAACCAGAAAGATGTTTTTATAGACCCTGAGTGTTAACCAGACTGGAATCCTATTTTAAAAAAATCTGGGTTCCAGCGGGGATCGAACCCGCAACCTCCGGATAAGGTCTCGAACATATAACACGAGTACTATATGTAATATTTCTGGTTGAAAAAAATTTATCCGTTACATTATATTGTTTACAATGCTAGCGTTGGACAAATATTAAACACTTATTTTTTTTTATTCCATTATATACGACCTCCATGGCCTAGCTGGTAAAATGCTTGTGTCCCAATACGGAGGTTGCGGGTTCGATATCCGTTGGGACCCATATTTTTTTTTAAAAAGGATTCCAGTCTGGATTTAACTGAAGGCCTTTTTAACATATTTCTGGTTGGTTCAAAGACACTGCCACATGGCAATAAGCCCGCCAGGTTGTACTTTATACAGCAAAACTTTAATACAATACAATGCGTCTTATTTGTTGGTTGTTAAAGTTGCTAGATGGAAATAAACTCACCAGGTTGTCATGTGTACAACGAAATTGTAATAGAATATATTTTAAAGACGAAAATTACAATATCGTATGCGTATCATATTCAGGGAATGAAAAGCTATGGAAGATGTATTTTTTTGGGATCCTGTGATAATAGTTTGGACATAAAGTTCTTTTGTTGACGGTTAACAGGGCTACAAAAAGAATTTTTTGTTGTTAGACAAGGCAATAAGCCCGCAAAGTTGAACTGGCAAGGCAATAAGCCCGCAAGGCTGTACTGGCAGGGCAATAAGCCTGAAAGGTTGTACAGTATACAACGAAAGTGTTTTACAATAGAATACAATAGCTTTTATTGCTATTTATTGTTACTCGGCTTTTGATTGAACTTCATAGCAAGGGGGAAAATCTGTTAGTCTACGGTTTCGAATAAAATAACTTATAACAACTCGATTTTTTTGTAAGTTGGTTTGAATAAATCGCTTCTTAACTATAAGCCTGCCAGATGTACCATGTTTAATCATGTACATAAAATAATCATTTTTAAAAACTTACCGAGAATTTTCTTAACCTTGCTTGAGTGTTCAATATTATTTTTTGATTGAAAAATAAAATCCCTTTTTTGCATAAATTTTCTTGTTGAAAAAAATATAATATACCTGATGGTGGTGTGCTTCTGTTGATAAAATACCAACTTGTTTTTGCAGCATTAGTGACACCTAGAACAAAATAAATAACACATTAATCGTAATGAATTTTTACTTGAAAAACCCAGGCGTCTCATCAAATTAATATCACATTAATCGTAATAGATTTTTTACTTGAGAAACACCAATGGGTTTATAAAATCAATAAAACATTAATTGTCATGGATTTTTACTTGAAAAAACCAGTTGGCTCATCATATCAATAACAAATTAATCGTAATGGATTTCTTACTTCAAAATACCAATCGGCTCTTCTTTGAATGTTTATTATTTGAATTAGCAAATAATGTATACTGCTTGGTGCAAAAGAAACTTTTGTTTTTGAAATATTAGTACATTTTTTATGAATTGTTATTTTTTTTTAAAGTCTTAAGAATGTTCTTCTATAATATGGATGCCAGCAGGGATTACGTATTCACTCATGCAGCAAAAGATTCAGAAAATATTTCTACGTTGTCTGTGCATGAGAGATTATGAATACTGTCTCTGGCTTTATCCAAGTGTCTTCTTACTGGGAATGCTTGGTTACAGAGCATCGGAGAATAGAGTATCGCTTAGATTGGGTGTCTACCTTTTTGTTTCCTTAGGGGTAATAAGGTTTAAGGCTTTTTGTTTGCTTAGGGGTTAGGGGTAATAAGGTTTAAGGTTTTTGTTTGCTTGGTTTGCTTAGGGGTAATAATGATTTTTGTTTGCTTAGGGGTAACGCCAAATTCACATACTGTCTCTATTGTATAATATTCTTAACTGTCCCGCCGCACCCTCTTATCTCGCCGAAAATTTTCAGCATCTTTCCAATCATGGATTAGCGCTACGCTCCAACAGAGATTGTTTATTGGCCTTTCCAGTTCACCGCTCCTCTTTCTTTACGTCATCATTTACTGTCCATGCAGTGAGACTCTGCAATCAGTTGCAAACCAATATAAGACTCGCTACGGCATGCTTTAAGAAGCGACTGAAACAAGTCTTAATTTCTAGTCAGTAAAATAATGTGTTTCATTCCTGATTTTCCTTTTCCTTTCCTCTCCCCCATCCTTTAATTTCCTTTTGATTGATGATATCTCACTTTATATGAAAAATAATATTCGGGTGATTGTCCGTCTTTGTGGGGTTCGTGGGCATGTTTTCGCGTACATGTTTATGGATTTCGTGGGGATGGATAGTCATTTGAATGATTGTTTAATTTACTTTTGTCTGGTTGGTTGGAAGAGATTGCCACCTGGCAATAATCCAGATTGTATTGCAATAAAAGTGTTAAATAAATTAATAAATAAATAAGGTTAACTCTTAAGTCTGACAATATTTATAACTGTCATACATTAGTCTAGCAGCTACATTGAAAACATACTAAAATCTAGAAATTTGTTAAACAAGCCAACTAGAATAAATAAAGTTACAATAATCCAGACCCGACACAACAAATGAATAAATAAGAGTTATTATTTCCCTTGTTGGAAAACCCCGATGTACATATTTTAACGTTCTAAGACTACGGTATCTGAAGACAGTGAAGGGAAAAATAGAAATAAATAGCACTAACGATTTGATATACCAGTGTACGAGTATGTCCATCCATTATTACACGATGTGTAATAATGGATGGACATACTCGTACACGTGACGTGACATAATGACGCTCCGATTCCTACAACAAAGAATGTAAATTTTACATGAGATTTTTTAAACTCAGTTGTAATGTTTGACACAATACAAAAGTAAGTGCTAAGGGATGATTGTGAAATTAAAACTGATTTATTCAATTAGATCAAGAAAAGTGGTCTCAGATGATTAGGCATATAAAACGAATGAATGAAAAATTACTCATTTAACATACACAGTGTGCAAACGTGAGTGGAAGGTATGGTAACCAAATAAAATGTTGAATTAATTGAATGATTTTTTAAGGAAGGGAATGTTTAAAGTCAGAAATCGTAGGAGTTACACGAGAAGGTTTAGGCATATAGAATGAATGAATGAAAAACTACTTATTTAACATATATAGTGTGCAAACGTGAGTGGTATTGCAACCAAAAAAAAGTGTCGTTGGATTGATTGAATGGTATTTAGGAAGGGAATGTTCAAAATCAGTAATCGTGGAAGTTACACAAGAAGGTTTTAGTATATAGAATGAATGAATTAATTAATACTTATTCAGCATATATAGTGTGCAAACGTGAGTGGAAGGTGTGTAAACCAAGAAAAGTGTTGTTGGATTAATTGAATGATGTTTAGGAAGGGAATGTTTGAAATCAGTAATCGTGGAAGTTACACAAGAAGGTTTAGGCATATATAATGAATCAATGAGTAAATACTTATTTAACATATATAGTGTGCAAACGTGAGTGATATTGCAACCAAAAAAAGTGTCGTTGGATTAATTGAATGATATTTAGGAAGGGAATGTTCAAAATCAGTAATCGTGGAAGTTACACAAGAAGGTTTAGGCATATAGAATGAATGAATGAAAAAATACTAATTTTACATACTATATATAGTGTGCAAACATGAGTGGTGTAGCAACCAAGAAAAGTGTCGTTGAAATAATTAAATTATATTTTAGAAGAAAGGGAATGTTCAAAGTCAGAAATCGTAGAAGTTATAAGAGCAGGTTTAGGCATGTAGAACGAATTAATGAAAAAATGGTACAATAATTTAACAAATATAGTGTGCAAACGTGAGTGGAAGGCATGGTTGTCAAGAAAAGTGGCGTTTGATAAATTGAATGATATTTTAGAAGGAAGGGAATGTTCAAAGTCAGAAATCGTGAAAGTTACACGATAAGATGTATAGATGTAGTAGTGGCCGAATATGTTAACGATAGAAAAATCTGACGCTCTCTTATATCTGCCTATCCCGACAGGTAATCTACGTGTTGGTATGTAGGTGTATATGAACTCGCGTGCACGCATTTGTTGGTTTGGACACGTAGCTCGTATGCCTAAGTTCAAAAAATTTGGCGAGCTGACGGAAGGGCAGGAGGCCAGTAGTCACATGCATTCATCGCTTATCACTTCATTCCGTATTTTGTCATACATTGTTACTCCACGTGTTCTTCTCAAAACACGCATTTATTTGGCTCCTCTAAGTATTTTTCCACGTCCAAGTTTCACTTCCTTAACTAAAATTGACACCAACATTCTCTTGTGGATTATCATCTTTACAGATTTTGATATAGTCCGGTACGAGTATATATGTTTTAGTGACCTATTGACTTTGTTTCCTATCGCTACACACCGTTCGATATCGCTCTTAATTCTTCCGTCATCTGAGAAAATACAACCCAAAAAGTGGAATATTTCAACCTTCTCCAATCTTTATTTATTCACCTTCACTCTTTCATTATTCACCTTCATACTTTCATAATTCCCCTTCACACTTTTATTATTCACCTTCACACTTTCATTATTCACCTTCACACTTTCATTATTCACCTTCACACTTTCATTATTCACCTTCACACTTTCATTATTCACCTTCACACTTTCATTATTCACCTTCACACTTTCAGTATTCACCTTCACACTTTCATTATTCACCTTCACACTTTCATTATTCACCTTCACACTTTCATTATTCACCTTCACACTTTCAGTATTCACCTTCACACTTTCATTATTCACCTTCACACTTTAATTATTTACCGTCACACTTTCATTATTCACCTTCACACTTTTATCTCACCATTACTTATAATTTTGCAACATTAATTCTCAGCACCTTAATAAAATAAATGTTTCAAATTTGAATGCTCTTTATTGTGTAACGTGATTAATTTGTGATTATTTTATGTAATGTTCAACTGGTATCCGTTCTACACGTACAAATTTATACGTTTCTCTAATTTAGTATTTTGTTTTATTTGTATTAATACTAGAATATCTGCCTTAGAACAGGCTTACGCCTAATTAGACAAGCAGGTAAAAAGTTAAATTAGATAAAAAAAAAACTAACTCAGTAAGTTTCACATTATGCAAAAGAGCATTAGTTTTAAAAAATATGTAACACAATAAAAGTAACCAAGTGATGATAAAATAAGTTAAAAAAACACTCCCAATTAAAATTTCCTTTCATTTACCTCCAGAGACTTTTCTCGCGGAATCATAGATACTTCCACTTAGCTTTGTTAAATTTTCGGTAGATGGCAGGACATTCGTGAACTTTTCGATACGACCAAAGAAATCTTCGCGAGTTTTTTCATATTCCTGAAAAAAAAAACATTTAATTTTATGTTCATATAGAGACAATTTATTAACAATAAAATTTTATATGTTTGCATTATTCATTAAGAAAAATATTAAAATTAAATAAAATTTACGAAAATATGTAATAATTTGATAATATTGTATCTAAATATTATTTCATACTTTTCATTCAATAAATGTATTTTTCAAAAATTTCTTATTAAATCATAAAAATATATTTAAATTGACTGAACATGTTTTACTTAAAAGCGTGGTATATTTATTTTCAACAGATACAGCATTGACAAAAAAATATATAATAAAAAGCAATAAAATAAAAAATAATTTTTTTTGGACCTCGTCCCTTAATAGCAGGGCTGTGGAGTCGGAGTCGGAGTTGGAGTCGGAGTCGCGGAGTCGCGGTGTTTGGGCCGGAGTTGGAGTCGGAGTAGGAGTCGTAAAAAACGAGCGACTCCGACAAATTTTTCGTTAAAATTTAAAATACATTTTTTTTTAATTATTATAATGAATGTGTATTGTGCACGAATATTAAACTTGCAGGCGCAAGTCGCGCCGATATGGTGAATCACCGAGATCCATTTAATGCATAAAGTCTACGAAAATGTGTTTGTCTCCTTCTTTCTCACGTCGAAAGAAAATTCTGTTGGCTGGGATCTATGTTAACCCCATGGTTCGATCCATATTGACGGAAGAACAAATAAATAGAGCGAAAAACGCTCTGTTTGAATTAACCGTTCGTATGAAAGGCCTTCAACTAGAAAAAGAGACGACAGCAGGCAGCGTACACGAAGTATCATCATCTTCATCCGACACCGCTGAATCTGAAGACGATTTTGAAAAATATCTCAATGAACAAGATAAACTAAAACGTCCTCGTTTGAATCACAGTCCCAATATAGATGAAGGAGACTCTATTTCAAAATTTAAAATTGAATTTTATGATGCATTGAAAATAATGGAAAAAATTGACCGAACTTATAAGTTAAATGTTGAAATGGCAATACAGCGGTATCTAGAAATCGTAAAAGATTCAGCATTGATCGTTACAGCATTACCGCCAACCCAAGTATCCGTAGAGCGGTTATTTTGCGCTCTTAAAATTCTCAATTCTGATTTGAGAGCCTCTACGACTACAGATTTAATAGAAGCAATGTTGTTTTTAAGAATAAATTCTAATAAATAATTATTAAAGTTTGATCTTGTTTTATTTTTATCCCTATAACATGAAAAAAATGGCTATATGCAAAGGTAGGAAACAACCTGCTAAAATTGAGCTTTTTTGAGTCGGAGTTGTAGAGTCGGAGTTGTGGAGTCGGAGTCGTGGAGTCGGAGTCGTGGAGTCGGAGCTGTGGAGTCGGAGTCGTATTGTTGGTAAATATAGGAATCGGAGTCGGAGTCGGAGTCGTGTTTTTTTTAAGCGACTCCACAGCCCTGCTTAATAGTAATCAAAAACACAAGTCATTTAAAACTAAACGACAAAATTGACGAAAAATCATACAACCTAAATGAAAAATATTTTTTGTACAAAATAAACATTTCCTATAATATCTAAGATAAAATAAAAGGAAAATATGGATTTCTTACTTTTTTGACGTTATACAAAGTAACCACAGTACCACCTAAGACGAAATAACGCAGTTGCAAAAAATGGAGCGCTACTTTGAGAGCAGCAGTGGCATTCGTTTTGACTTTATAACGCTTCATGAACTTTCCCACCTTAGTTTTATCGTCTAAGTCATATCGATTGGGCGACCACATGGACATTTCTTTTGTTTGATTTTTTTTCTTGACTATTTTTGAGTAAAGGTTTTGTCTCAAAAGTAAAGACCTGAAACATTAAAAATATGTTAGTTAATATTACAATATAAATATAATATTTGCATATTAAACAATAAATCACTATCTTATTCTACTAATTTTATCAATCCCGCATCACCTATTTCTACTTAACAATGTGTATAATGCCATGTTTACACGAGCTTAGTACTTGTCATTAGTGCTTCTCACTCGCACTTGTCACTCGCACTTGCATCCACGTGTAAACAAGCATATTAGTACTAAGCATTAGTAAATCTGGCAAGTGCAAGTGAATAGGAATTTTCTGAATAGGAAGTGAACTGAAACTGCAAGTGAATAGGAAGTGAACTGAAATTGTAATTTTCAGTAAATACAACACACATAATTTAGTTGTGGATGGTCCATGGTAAAACTCCATGACACCAAGCGAATATATGAGCTTAGAAATAATTATTCAAAATATATTAAAATTTTCAGTAAATACACCACATATAATTTTGTTGTGGGTGGTCCATGGTAAAATTCCCTCACACCAAGTTAATATAAGCTAAGAAATAATTGTTCAAAATATAATAAAATTAAAAATTTTCAGTAAATTCACCACACGGAATTTAGTTGTGGATGGTCAATGGTAAAATTCCATGACGCCAAGCTGATATATAAGCTTAGAAAAATTTGTTCAAAATATATTAAAATTCAAGTATTTCAGTAAATATACCACACAATTTAATTGTGGGTGGTCCACAATAAAGTAACATGACACCAGTCTGTTATATTAGCTTGGAAAGAATTGTTCAATATATATTAAAATTGAAATCTTTCAGTAAATACACCGCACATAATTTAGTAGTGGGTGGTCCATGGTAAAATTCCATCACACCAAGCTAATATATAAGCTAAGAAATAATTGTTCAAAATATATTAAAATTCAAAATTTTCAGTAAATACACCACACAGAATTTGTTGTGGATGGTCAATGGTAAAATTCCTTGACGCCAAGCTGATATATAAGCTTAGAAATATTTGTTCGAAATATATTAAAATTGAAAATTTTCAGTAAATACACCACACATAATTTAGTGAGGGTGGTCCATGGTAATGTAACATGACGCCAATCTGATAAATAAGCTAAAAATTAACAAAATAATTTATAGATATATTGAAATTGAAACCTTTCAGTAAATATACTACATATACTCTAGTTGTGGGTGGTCCATGGTAAAGATACATGACACAAGTCCTATATACAAGTTAAGAAATAATTGTACAAAATTTATTAATAATATTTTTTAATTGAAATCTTTAATTTAATATAACAAACTGGGATAATTCCACTTGAAGAGAGGCTTGAGATGGAACGTAGAAATATGTTTAGCAGGGATTGGTGTAATTAGTGGAATTACAAAGTAATCTAACGTTTAATTAGATAGAACGTAGAAAGATGTTTAGCAGGGATTGGTGTAATTAGTGGAATTACAAAGTAATCTAACGTTTAATTAGATAGAACGTAGAAAGATGTTTAGCAGGGATCGGTGTAATTAGTGGAATTACAAAGTAATCTAACGTTTAATTAGATAGAACGTAGAAAGATGTTTAGCAGGGATTGGTGTAATTAGTGGAGTTACAAAGTAATCTAACGTTTAACTATCCATTATAGAGCTACACAAAGTTAAATGCGTAACCTTGGATAAAATACTATTTCGTTGTTTTACTTACAACACTATGAGATAGTTTGGGCTTTTAGAGAATGAATGAATGAAGGAAGACTAACAAAACGAATATATAGGGCAAATTGGAGTGGAAGGTGTAATAGAAAAAGGCCAAGGAACGTATCGTTGGATCTTATTACAGGAAGAAGTTGAATCAGAAAGTGTATGAATGAAACCGCAAAGGATGTGTGCGTGTGTGTGTCGAGATATGGAAGTATGGCGCTCTGTCCCCTCTGCCTACTCGAAAAAGAAATGGCATGAGGGTATTCACGCGTATTTTCTTCTATATTAAAAGATAAATGAAAGAGATATTAAACTAGATATTCTCCATATCATTTTTAAAGTTTTGAAGTCTCGTTTTCTCTTAACGCTCCTTGAAAAAAAATTTGGCTGGCTTGAAGAGATTGCCATATTGCAATAGATCCTCCATATTATATTATGTAACACTTTGATTGTTAATAGTACAAGCTGGAGGAGCTATTGCCATGTGGCAACCTCTTCCAACCGACAATTTAAAATTAGTCTAGAATATTTAAATAAAAATCTAACGGTAATCGAATCCCCTACCCCTGGGTCAGAACATAGATCCAACTAGGCCGCGGTTATACCGTGTAAAAGGAAAGTGTTATTGATACATAAATACAAAAAGGAATAATTTGGAATAAAAGAATGTCAAAATGCGCTGAACTTATTAACATTATGGACAGTTATAATTAATAGAAGTCAAACATGGACGTGGAATAAAAATAAATGAATAAATAAAAATCATAAAAATGATACAACTGAAAAAAATACGATGTATGACAACATTTAAGGAAACAATCATTTGAAGAAAAAAAAGAATTTAATTATAATAAATTATTAACAAATACTGAATAACATATCGGTTAAATATTTAACGTGTAATATATTATTACATAACACTTTCAAAGTATGCAATATAATAAAGCGGATTTATTACCATGTGATAATCTTTTTCATCCAATCAGTCACATATTCAAGAGTCGTTTAGTAAAAAACAGACTGGAACCTTTTTAAATAATAATAAAAGGACAATTTATAAAGCGCCGTTTGAAGAGTAAACTCTCTTCAAGAGCGCTCTTTCTCTGGAGTCAACCCCACAATTATTGAAATATTAAAAATATAACAAAATAAATATTTATAAACTAGAGCAAAATTTTTTTTTAGTAATGCAAAAAAGTTAGGTTATCAAATAATTATTTGCAATAAAGGGATTATATTACGTTAGATAAAATATTTAACATACGTATATGTTATATATTCATAATTAATGTAATTTTAGTGTTAAAAGAATTACCTTGTTTTGTTCAGTCCTAGATTAAACGACATTTTAAATATTTATTTTAAACTGTACCACTGACAAATGTATTGTTGCACAGCAACCACACTAATGTAGGAATTTATTGTGAGCACAAAAAAGATACATTTCGATTACATTATCTATGTAAGATTAAAATATCTTTGGTTCGATAAATTTAAATCCCATTTTTTTTATTTATTTTTATTTATTGATTAATTTATCTCCGCCTTGAACTGTTCTACTTATCTGTAGATAACAAACATTTTTATCAAATCAATTGATACTTTAAAATATGTAAAAAAGTTTTTTTTATGTATATTATTATGTCTAAATTTGTATTTTGATGTATTTTAATATATTACATGTGCACATGTATAGATTTGTATTTTAATGTATATCATTAAATGTGCACATGTCTAGATTGGTATTTTAATGTATATTATTGTGTATGCGTATGTCTAGATTTGTATTTTGATGTATATTATTACATGTGCACATGTATAGATTTCTATTTTAATGTACCATATATCATTATATGTGCACATGTCTAGATTGGTATTTCAATGTATATTATTATACATGCACCTGTCTAGATTTGTATTTTTATGTATATTATTCTGTATGCACAAATCTAGATTTGTATTTTAATGTATATTATTATATGTATGCACATGTCTAGATTTGTATTTTAATGTGTATTATTATATATGCACATGTCTTGATTTGTATTTTGATGCACATTATTACATATGGGCATGTCAAGGTTTGTATTTTAATGTACATTATTATATACGCACATGTCTAGATTTGTATTTCAATATATATTTATATATGCACATGTCAAGATTTGTATTTCAATATATATTTATATATGCACATGTCTAGATTTGTATTTCAATATATATTTATACATGCACATGTCTAGATTTGTATTTCAATATATATATTTATATAGGCACATGTCTAGATTTGTATTTCAATATATATTTATATATGCACATGTCTAGATTTGTATATCAATATATATTTATATATACACATGTCTAGATTTGTATTTCAATATATATATATATATATATATACATGCACATGTCTAGATTTGTATTTCAATATATATATATTTATATATGCACATGTCTAGATTTGTATTTCAATATATATTTATATATGCACATGTCTAGATTTGTATAACAATACATATTTATATATGCACATGTCTATATTTGTATTTCAATATATAGATTTATATATGCACATGTCTATATTTGTATTTCAATATATATATATTTATATATGCACATGTCCAGATTTGTATTTCAATATATATCTATATATGCACATGTCAAGATTTGTATTTCAATATACGAGTATATTTATATATGTACATGTCTAGATTTGTAT
This sequence comes from Odontocerum albicorne, assembly GCA_949825065.1. NCBI lineage: Eukaryota > Metazoa > Arthropoda > Insecta > Trichoptera > Odontoceridae > Odontocerum > Odontocerum albicorne. Next base: position 32,586,888 of record OX463857.1, read on the forward strand.
TGTATTTTTATTTTTATTATATTGACTTCTTTAATGGCATAAATCATTCTAGTTTGGGTAGATTGCCTATTAAAAACAATATATGTTTACACACATACATACCATCACTCCATCTCCCTGTCAGGATTGTCAGAAATGACAGAGAGCAAGACTTTCCTAACTTGACACACATCATTAGCCTCTTCAACATCCATACACCTTGTTATTTGTTTTATCAAACACTGTTTATTCCACTTTTTGTAACGGTATAACCCTACCGGTTTCAAGGCTTTCACCTCATCATCAGAGGAGCACAAACAAGGAGTCTTGTTTGTACTCCATAGAGCATGTTCAAGTTTTATCACGAAGACGACCTAAATTAAAAAGCCCTACATTGTTTCTATAGCCCTTGGTATAGACACAATGTAGGGCTTTGGTTCCCAATTTTCTGGCAACGATAATAAAAAAAAAACCACAGTGTAGCCGTAGGTGTACTTTATATCTGACATATTGTTCAACTCCTAGCTATTAATATTCAGAATTCTATATAGTTTACTCATTAACATTAAAACCACAGTGTAGTCGTCGGTGTACTTTAGATCTGACATATTGTTCAACTCCTAACTATTAATATTCAGAATTCTATATAGTTTACTCATTAACATTAAAACCACAGTGTAGTCGTCGGTGTACTTTATATCTGACATATTGTTCAACTCCTAGCTATTAATATTCAGAATTCTATATAGTTTACTCATTAACATTAAAACCACAGTTTAGTCGTCGGTGTACTTTATATCTGACATATTGTTCAACTCCTAACTATTAATATTCAGAATTCTATATAGTTTACTCATTAACATTAAAACCACAGTGTAGTCGTCGGTGTACTTTATATCTGACATATTGTTCAACTCCTAGCTATTAATATTCAGAATTCTATATAGTTTACTCATTAACATTAAAACCACAGTGTAGTCGTCGGTGTACGTGAGATCTGACATATTGTTCAACTCCTAACTATTAATATTCAGAATTCTATATAGTTTACTCATTAACATTAAAACCACAGTGTAGTCGTCGGTGTACTTTATATCTGACATATTGTTCAACTCCTAGCTATTAATATTCAGAATTCTATATAGTTTACTCATTAACATTAAAACCACAGTTTAGTCGTCGGTGTACTTTATATCTGACATATTGTTCAACTCCTAACTATTAATATTCAGAATTCTATATAGTTTACTCATTAACATTAAAACCACAGTGTAGTCGTCGGTGTACTTTATATCTGACATATTGTTCAACTCCTAGCTATTAATATTCAGAATTCTATATAGTTTACTCATTAACATTAAAACCACAGTGTAGTCGTCGGTGTACTTTATATCTGACATATTGTTCAACTCCTAACTATTAATATTCAGAATTCTATATAGTTTACTCATTAACATTAAAACCACAGAGTAGTCGTCGGTGTACTTTATATCTGACATATTGTTCAACTCCTAGCTATTAATATTCAGAATTCTATATAGTTTACTCATTAACATTAAAACCACAGTGTAGTCGTCGGTGTACTTTATATCTGACATATTGTTCAACTCCTAGCTATTAATATTCAGAATTCTATATAGTTTACTCATTAACATTAAAACCACAGTTTAGTCGTCGGTGTACTTTATATCTGACATATTGTTCAACTCCTAGCTATTAATATTCAGAATTCTATATAGTTTACTCATTAACATTAAAACCACAGTGTAGTCGTCGGTGTACGTGAGATCTGACATATTGTTCAACTCCTAACTATTAATATTCAGAATTCTATATAGTTTACTCATTAACATTAAAACCACAGTTTAGTCGTCGGTGTACTTTATATCTGACATATTGTTCAACTCCTAACTATTAATATTCAGAATTCTATATAGTTTACTCATTAACATTAAAACCACAGTGTAGTCGTCGGTGTACTTTATATCTGACATATTGTTCAACTCCTAACTATTAATATTCAGAATTCTATATAGTTTACTCATTAACATTAAAACCACAGTGTAGTCGTCGGTGTACTTTATATCTGACATATTGTTCAACTCCTAGCTATTAATATTCAGAATTCTATATAGTTTACTCATTAACATTAAAACCACAGTGTAGTCGTCGGTGTACGTGAGATCTGACATATTGTTCAACTCCTAACTATTAATATTCAGAATTCTATATAGTTTACTCATTAACATTAAAACCACAGTGTAGCCGTAGGTGTACTTTATATCTGACATATTGTTCAACTCCTAGCTATTAATATTCAGAATTCTATATAGTTTACTCATTAACATTAAAACCACAGTTTAGTCGTCGGTGTACTTTATATCTGACATATTGTTCAACTCCTAACTATTAATATTCAGAATTCTATATAGTTTACTCATTAACATTAAAACCACAGTGTAGTCGTCGGTGTACTTTATATCTGACATATTGTTCAACTCCTAGCTATTAATATTCAGAATTCTATATAGTTTACTCATTAACATTAAAACCACAGTGTAGTCGTCGGTGTACTTTATATCTGACATATTGTTCAACTCCTAGCTATTAATATTCAGAATTCTATATAGTTTACTCATTAACATTAAAACCACAGTGTAGTCGTCGGTGTACTTGAGATCTGACATATTGTTCAACTCCTAGCTATTAATATTCAGAATTCTATATAGTTTACTCATTAACATTTAAACAACAGTGTAGTCGTCGGTGTACGTGAGATCTGACATATTGTTCAACTCCTAGCTATTAATATTCAGAATTCTATATAGTTTACTCATTAACATTCAAACCACAGTGTAGTCGTCGGTGTACTTGAGATCTGACATATTGTTCAACTCCTAGCTATTAATATTCAGAATTCTATATAGTTTACTCATTAACATTAAAACCACAGTGTAGTCGTCGGTGTACTTGAGATCTGACATATTGTTCAACTCCTAGCTATTAATATTCAGAATTCTATATAGTTTACTCATTAACATTTAAACAACAGTGTAGTCGTCGGTGTACTTTCGATCTGACATATTGTTCGACTCTTAGCTATTAAAATTCAGAATTCTATATAGTTTACTTATTAACATTTCTGGCAACGATAATTAAAAAAAAAACACAGTGTAGTCGTCGATGTACTTTAGATCTGGCGTATTGTTCGACTCCTAGCTATTAATATTCAGAATTCTAGATAGTTTACTCATTAACATTTCTTTTACAAATTGTATTCACAACATAAGAGTTTTATAACTACAACTGGCTTTGCCATCTTTTTAAACTGAAACATATTCTTTTCTTTTACAAAATATATTCACAACGTAAGAGTTTTATAACTACAACTGGCTTTGCCATCTTTTTAAGCTGAAACATATTCTTTTCTTTTACAAAATATATTCACAACGTAAGAGTTTTATAACTACAACTGGCTTTGCCATCTTTTTAAACTGAAACATATTCTTTTCTTTTACAAAATGTATTCACAACGTAAGAGTTTTATAACTACAACTGGCTTTGCCATCTTTCTAAACTGAAACATATTCATTTCTTTTACAAAATGTATTCACAACGTAAGAGTTTTATAACTACAACTGGCTTTGCCATCTTTTTAAGCTGAAACATATTCTTTTCTTTTACAAAATGTATTCACAACGTAAGAGTTTTATAACTACAACTGGCTTTGCCATCTTTTTAAGCTGAAACATATTCATTTCTTTTACAAAATGTATTCACAGCGTAAGAGTTTTATAACTACAACTGGCTTTGCCATCTTTTTAAACTGAAACATATTCTTTTCTTTTACAAAATGTATTCACAACGTAAGAGTTTTATAACTACAACTGGCTTTGCTATCTTTTTAAACTGAAACATATTCATTTCTTTTACAAAATGTATTCACAACGTAAGAGTTTTATAACAACAACTGGCTTTGCCATCTTTTTAAACTGAAACATATTCTTTTCTTTTACAAAATGTATTCACAACGTAAGAGTTTTATAACTACAGCTGGCTTTGCCATCTTTTTAAACTGAAACATATTCTTTTTAATTCTTCTTCTTTCCGGCAATCAGTGTGATCCCGGTCCATAACCATATAATCTATCATATCCCCTTCTCAGTTTTTCCGGGCGAAACTTTTCAGCTCTCCAGTAATGGTTCATCTTTATGGCTCACCCCGACCTTAGGTGGTCTAATAAATTAATCTAACTTGGGCTATCAACAAACTTGGGGTGGAAAACATCCCTCTGTTATTAAATGCTTCGCTTCCTATTTATAATGTGTAATAAGACTCATGAAAATGTTCGACTTTCTCTCAGAATATTATTAATATTATCCTCGTTGAACACTTGTTTTCTCCCATAAGTTTTGGGGTTCTTAAAAACCAATTCAGATTTTATTATACGAGACATATCCAGAAAGTAAGTGTACTGAATTTTTGTAGGTTACAATTTTTTTATTTAAACAAAAAAGTTACGTGTTTACCATAGTACATATGTAAGCTATTTTTCGAAATAGTCGCCATTCCTCTCAATGCTGGTGGTGAAGCGGGGTATCAACTTTTTGATGCCTTCCTCGAAGTAGTTTCCCGCCAACCCCTCCGTCCACTTCTCCACCTCTTCATTTACCTCCTCGTCGGTTGAAAACCTTTTTCCACCCATGTGCAGCTTCAGGGAGGTAAAGAGATAGTAATCTGAAGGTGCTAGGTGAGGGGAATGCGCGAGATGGTTCAGGACATCCCATTTAAACGAGGCGAGCAGTTCCGTCTGGCATTGTCGTGCAACAGGCAGACTCCCTTTGTCAGCATGCCTCTTCTCTTGTTCTGAATCGCCCTCCGCAATTTTTTTAGGGTCTCACAGTATCTTGCAGAGTTGATGGTCTCCCCTTGAGGCATATAATCAATTAAAATTATGCCTTGACAGTCCCAAAACACGGATGCCATGATTTTCTTGGCTGAAATTGTGGTTTTGAACTTTTTGGCGGAGGGTGAAGAGGTGTGACGCCACTGTTGAGACTGCCTTTTGGTTTCAGGCGTGTAGTGTGCAACCCATGTTTCATCTCCAGTAAAGATGGAGCGGAGAAATTCATCTCCATGGAGTTTGCAGCGCCTCAAAAACTCTTGCCCGGCCTCCACTCGATTCAGCTTGGCGGGAGATGGGATTGACATTTTTCACGAAACGTGTTGTCGCGTCGACACTTCTCAACGTACTGACCTCGAACCAGTCTCGTTGCGGAGGGGAAGGGTCAGGCTACACGGAAGTGTAGCCAACATGTCGAAAATAAAATCCATCCGGTCGTGAGAGCCTCAGTACACCTACTTTCTGGATACGCCTCGTACAAAAAGAATTTTGAATAACTCTTTGCGTGATTATAAAAGTACTAAATTATGTACTCAACGCATTTTTATTCCGCCCTAATTTTCTCAACACTTCTGTACGTCTCAAAGATTTAGATAATAAATTCCAGATAGAGATAAAGGATAGACGTGGGATTAGGATGACCACTGGATGTTTAATGGATAAAATGACGAACAAATGAATTCAAACTAGATAACCCTTACCTTTCAGAAAGGCTATCGACAATATTTTCAATAATTCAGCATAAAGAGGGCACATAAAGGCTTATGTTTACTGGCTATGTTAAAGGTAGCAAAAGCAAAAGGAGATGGAAAAGAGACAACGGGAAGATTGCTACTCGCCAAGCTCTGTGGTGCTGGAAGGATTGAAGAAGAATCTACACGTCATACATTAATTCCAGTCTGCACCAAGTTCCTAGTTTTTTTCCAGCTAGGTATTCGAGTATCACTTAAGTTATGCACAGTTTTTCATAATATTTATTCATTGGTCTAGTACAGCAGCCTCCAAACTACGGTCCGCAGGCCAACACTGGCCCGCGAACACCACCAATCCGGCCCGTGACAGCGGGCTGGATATGCCCGGTATCCGGCACGTCATAGTTTATTTTGATTACATTGTAATAAAAATAAACTCCAGAAATAAGCTTCGGCAATCTCCGCCGCAATGAAGTGTCCTTGACACTTGTCCATTAGTACCAACCGAAATTGCGAACGGAGCGGAGTCCACCCGCACACCCTGCGCCATAAATATCACTCGCTGGCTAGTCCCAATACAAAAATTTGCGCGTAATTCAAAACTACAGTATAAAGGTATGATGAGCTAGCTAGGTCTTGGCCCTTGGGACTTAGTGGAGGAGTCAGTGTGGCCCTTAGGCTGAAAATTTTGGAGACCCCTGATCTAGTAGATATCAATTTTCCGTAATTTTAGTGTTTTTTTTTATTCCAAAAGTTTTATTATTATTGTGTCGTCATCGATGCCGGACCTCGTAGTCGACGATCCCCTCGCCACTCCAACGTCAATCTTGAACTGTTCTTCCATGTCGATCATGTGAGAAAACATTCCGATCCTAGATGCGCACTCCCTTCCACAAATTTCACAGACATGTGAACCCTGCTGAACCGCCTGGTCACGTTGACACATGTTCATAGCGCGCTGACTGTTTCTCACACGTCTTGCCGTTAAGACGCCATCAGCCCGAGAACATACGACTCTCCACCCCTCACGGTCTTGAGCCACCTGCTCCCAGTCCTCAAAGTAAGCGACTCACGCAGATTTTCCTTATAGCGCTTTCTCTGCCCCCCAACTCTTCGCTTGCCCGCCACTTACCCGTACAAGTCTATTATCGCCAATGCATATCACATGCCCTGACCACCACAATTTGACTTCACAACCATATCTTCTATAAGTTAACAGTTGAAGCGTTGTAGGACCGAAACATTTGTGACATGACCACTTCATTGCATCCGAAGAATGCGACGAAAGAAATATTATTGTATAGTATTTAATCAAATGGTAATCTATTTGGTTAACATTGGCGTAACTGACAACGATGGCTGAATTGTCGAAGGGCACGCCTTGGTAATATTGGCGCAACTGATAATGATGGCTGAATGGTCAAACGGCGTGTCTTGGTAATGTTGACGTAACTGATAAGGATGGCTGAATTGTCGAACGCCTTGATAATATTGGCGTAACTGATAACGATGGCTGAATTGTCGAACGGTACGCCTTGGTAATATTGGCGTAACTGATAACGATGGCTGAATAGTTGAACTGCACGCCTTGGTAATATTGGCGTAACTGATAAGGATGGCTGAATTGTCGAACGGCACGCCTTGGTTATATTGGCGTCACTGATAAGGATGGCTGAATTTTCAAACGGTACGCCTTGGTAATATTGGCGTAAATGATAACGATGGCTGAATTGTTGAACTGCACGCCTTGGTAATATTGGCGTAACTGATAAGGATGGCTGAATTCTCGAACGGTACGCCTTGGTAATATTGGCGTAACTGATAACGATGACTGAATTGTTGAACTGCACGCCTTGGTAATATTGGCTTAAGGAAAGAGAGAGGAAAGATTGATTGAAGCAAATGAAAAAAGATTCGAAACAGTTTTATATGAGGGCTACAATAGTAAAGTCGCGTGACGGTATGAAAATTTGTTCATTACTTATTTTAAAACATTCACCTTTCCTAGTTGTGAAATTTGCAAATAAAATTGAGATAAATATTTAGAATCATCTGTTAGAGCGTTATTTCATAGCAATGTTACACGTTCTCTCCACGCCCCTTACCTTGCAGGGTAGCTTAATATAAGGGATGAGGTCCAAAAAATATTTATTATTTTAATCATTCAAATATACAGCGTAGAATCAACAAGATGTAGCATGGTCCCTGTGACGTTTGAAATGTCATGTCTCAAAGGGATGGGATAAAATCGTGTTTTTACAAATCGAATCGTTTTTTTCTAAATCGAAAAATTGTTTTTTCTAAACTGACGTTTTAATTCTTAATTTTCATTATACTGACTTTCTAATGTATTGTATGATTTGTATCTATCTTTAAATAGGCCAAGATCCACTATGAATTAATACTTATTACGAACATTTAATTTTAGGTATAAAAAATCGAAAATCCAATTATCGTATACCCCATCCCTAGCCAATGCAGACTAACGTAGTGACTTTTGACAAACGTCACCAAATATTATTTGATTTTAACAAAATGCCACACTTTTGCTAATTTGTAATAAGATGTATTAATTTGTCATTATTGTTAGTTTTATGTGATGTATTTACCTAAATAACTTGCTATTTATTAGATTCGAGGCTTATATTAAAGTTGATAAAATAATAAAATTTACTGAACGTCGTTACAATGTTGTATTGGGGCAAATTTGTGAACTGTCACAGGGACCATGCTACATTTTCTCTAGTACAGTAAGCACTATTGCGGCATGAAGTGGCATACAGGGAGCGTCTTAAACTATAATTGATAGAATTGAAAGGCTACAGAAACAAACTATTAAGATAAATAATATTTATTATTAAATATTTTGTATCCATGATTATACATTATTCATCTAGCGAATGTTTTGCTTCACAACAATTTCCCCCAACCAATTGGCTAATCTTGGATATATTAAACCGTTTTAATCCATGACAGATATGAAAAAATATTTTAATTACAGTAACAAAAAAAACTAGTAAATGGGCAATCTCTAAACAATTATTGTAAAATTTGAGCAAAGAAATGTATACAGTACCCGGCGAGAAGTAATACACATCGTCTCTGTCATTCATACACGTGTTTCGTCGTGATTTGTCAGTTTTCCTACCTAACAGCTCTTTCTAGATACCGGACTGTTAGCGCATCGTTAGCGCAAGGATATGTTAGGTAGAAAGACTGACAAATCGTGACGGAACACGTGTATGTGTATTTCTACCTAACAGTTCTTTATAGATACCGGACTGTTAGCGCATCGTTAGCGCAAAGAGCTGTTAGGTAGAAACACTGACAAATCGTGACGGAAAACGTGTATGTGTGTCTTTCTACCTAACAGTTCTTTCTAGATACCGGACTGTTAGCGCAAAGAGCTGTTAGATAGAAAGACTGACAAATTACGACGGAACACGTGTATGTGTGTTTTTCTACCTAACAACTCTTTCTAGATAGCGGACTGTTAGCGCATCGTTAGCGCAAAGAGCTGTTAGGTAGAAAGACTGACAAATCGTGACGGAACACGTGTATGTGTGTCTTTCTACCTAACAGTTCTTTCTAGATACAGGACTGTTAGCGCATCGTTAGCGCAAAGAACTGTTAGGTAGAAAAACTGACAAATCGCGACGGAACACGTGTATGTATGTTTTTCTACCTAACAGCTCTTTCTAGATACCGGACTGTTAGCGCATCGTTAGCGCAAAGAGCTGTTAGGTAGAAAAACTTACAAATCGCGACGGGACACGTGTATGAATGACAGAGACGATGTGTATTACTTACCGTCGGGTACTGTACAAGATTGAAGAAGAGAAACAATGTAAGTTAGGATGAAATTATATTCTTAATAATGGATTAATATCCATTATCTTAAACTTTAATAAAAATGGTTACGAAAAATCATTCCACATTTGCACCAAGTGATTTATATCATACCAAAAGATTTTTGTGATACTGCTAAAATTGGATATCAAAAAGAGGATCCATAAGGGGACATGAAAGTTAAAAACTGCGTTATAGAGCAAGTAGAGGACTTATAGAACTGAGGAGAAGAAAACATGATGAATAAATGAAAATACAGAGTGAGTATAAAAATGGAAGATAAAAACAAAAAGATTTGTTGAGAAAAAGAAGAATAAACTTAGAAATAAAAAAGGACAAAAGTTGAGTATAAATGCGGAGTAATATGCAAATATTTTGGAAGGGTGTCTGGTGTATGGGGAGGAACATAAGGAAAAGAATGAAGAGAGCTGAATGAATTATGTAGAAATGCGTGCACTGAGAATAATACGAAAGGTGATAATTTATGACAGAATACGGAGGAAAGTTCTTAGAAATGAATGTGACCTTAAGGCTGATGTATTGAGTAAAATAATGCAAAGCACTCTGAGATGGTTGAGATAGATGGAACAAATTAATGTAGAAAGTTTAACTGAACAAACGTAAAGAGCAAACGCAAGTAGAAGACGTGTTAGAGAAAGGCCAGGGAAAGTCGCTTACTTTGTGCGGGGTGCCTGAGGACTGGGAACGGGTGGCTCGGGACCGTGAAGGGTGGAGAGCCGTATGTTCTCGGGCTGATAGCGTCTCAGTGGCTCTCTCCCTGTCTCTCCCTGGCTCCATCCCAACTCATTGTCTGCGAAGACTGTTGGGGTCAGCTCTCCTCGTCTTCAGGTTGTATGCTCTTCTGTCCCGTACTACGTCCCCCAGACCGTGCCTCTGCATCAGGTTATCTCTTTGCACCACCCATGAATTCCTTGGTCTTCCTCTGGTTGTTATTCGAGGAAGATCCATGGAGATTGCCTGGTTCACAATGTGATCGGGTGCTCTGCGTCCAACGTGCCCATACCATCTCAATCGCCTCTCCTCCATCTTGCTGTTGATGTCTGTAACACCCAGGCTTCCACGAATGTGTGAGCTTCTTATTTTGTCTCTTAGGGACACACTAGCTGACCATCTTAACATGCGCATTTCAGCAGTTTCTAGTTGCCTAGAGTAAGAGGTATACATCGTCCAGCGTTCGGAGCCATAGAGGAGTGCGGGTCTGACAATTG